>CM060836.1:9832500-10105000 GCA_030762175.1 Metallyticus violacea | reverse complement strand
AAAAGCTGTATTTATATGACCCATAATCAAAGAGGCAATTTGCAATCTGGGTCTTCCCAAATGATGATCCTCGCCTGTAAATGTTGAAGTTTAGGCCAGAATGTGGTTGCCAGTTCCTTCTCAGTAAGTGGCTCTATTGCAGCCACTCCACTCCGGGAACAAACAATAGTCACTGCCATCTGTTACACCACAGTTCGCCTCCCCAGAGTCTTCAGAACACTATCAAATAGAAGACTGAAGTCTGGATGTGAAGATTGCTGCTTCACCATAATAAGTTGGTCCTGGTGGTCTAGTGGTAACCATATTTGCCTCATAAACCCAAGATCGCGGGTTCAATCCCAGCCAAGGTTGATGGATTTTTTCAAGCATAAAAATCCTAAGTATGGCTTCCTTCAGAAGGAAAGTAAAGCCATAGGTCCCAGATTTATGGCATATAAAAGAACCTCAAGCCTGAAAGAAGAGGCCTCTGAGCAAAATTTGTCGGCTCTTTCACGCACTGAATTGAATGGGATGCTAATGATCTAAGATGTTAAAGAGCAGCTGTAAATATTACTGTTACTACTACTACTAGTACTACTACTAGTACTAGTATACTGTCCATATATATTGTTTACAAAATGTTGAACTGACAGTAGGGCAAAGGTTAGAAGGGAGGAAATCATCTCTCATATAGAACAGGTAAAAAGTTGCAATTAAATCTCTTTGCCATATGTTTTATTGTAAAATAATTTGTTTCTTAAAAGCCAAAGAAATACAGAATAAAAGTGCACAATACTTATCTTAAAGCATATTCTGCTTCAGATGATTCTAATCCATTTCCTTTTTGTGTGTCTCTGTAACACCATATAAGTGTCAGCACTGCAGTCTTGCTCATTTCAGTTCAATTTGGATGTAGTGTAAGGTTATCTTCTCTTTTTAACTTTATTTAAATCCATACCAAATTCCAACCTGGAAGAAATGGTTGGGCAAAAATATTTCATAAAGTTATGAGCATGTAGTCAAAAAAAAAAAGCATGTAAATCTTCCATCAGAAGGCAGAAAGATTAAAGGAAGGAAAATAAAAGTACATAAGGATTAATAATGTGTTAAAGTGAGTGCATTAGCATTTCCTCCAACTTTGAAAATACTGAGTAATGCTACTACTCTTCAAAGATATCACAATTTGTAACAAATAATGAAAGTAGAACTCAATAATGTGATATAGAGTTGGTTTGGTGACACTTATCCTTCACTTACTTGGTTTTTTAATTCGACACGTTTCAGGAACATTTACTCAACCAACTGTTAGTTTTCTGCTGATGATGAGAGCAAATGTTCCCGAAACATATTGAATTAAGAACCAAGTAAGTGAAATATAAGTGTCACAAACCAACTTTATATCACACTACTTCACTGTTAATAGCTTCAAAAATATAAGTTCATATGAAAGTGGAATTCAATAACTTCTGGTATATTTTCACAAGTCATTACTTCTTTTTTCAGCAGATGGTAAAATGAAAAACCATCTTTTATTAAATTATGAATTTTTGACAGGAAAACCTGTATTACTTACAGGGTATGTTTCCAATTCCATTAGAAGAAAATATTAAAAATTAGTTAAAAATAAAAAAATTGCTGCAAATTAAGGCTTTGAAATAACAGAATGGTTATAGAGTGGGGTAGTCCTGTTAATTTTTTTGCATGTAGACAACTCTCAGAGAAAAGACTAGCAGGAAATCCACATAATTGGGCCTTCATTGATATTAAAAAGTAAATTATATGGCCTGTTATTGCAGAAAGTGGTATAAATTACTTCTTTATTAAACTTATAAAAGTATGAAGTAGATTAAAATTGGAACAAAAGTTTAAACATTTATGCTAGGGATTTGTGATTGACCCATCCTGTTTAAGATATGTCATCTTACATCGGCATTAAAGACTTGTTGATAGAAGTGTTGTAATATGGGAATTCCCTTTGCAAAGTTAGTGGCAGAAGATAATTTGTGTAATAACATAGAGGAGTAGCTTCATATAATTAATCTGGGGGTTGCATTTAAAACTGATACAAGCAATGTGGACATCATAAATGAATAAATTTGTTGCCAGTTACTCATTGGTTAATAAGTTGGTTAAACAATTATACATATTAATGCAATTTATACAAATTAATTTAACATGAAAATTCTACAAATTAAATAAAAACAAAATATTTTTTTAAGTTACCTTCTTGTCACTACATTCATCAGTGCAGTCTAATTCCAGCTTGTCTTTAATAATGAAGTCTTACAACCTTGTCTTTAATTCTACACTCTTACTGAATCATACATTCCAGTAAGGTCTTCCCAGCTTTGGTTATTCTTGTTCATAATTAGTAAATACCCCATATTTATAATATCTTGCCTTTCCCATCCATTTTCCTCTTAATCTTTTCAAATATGCTCTTAATTTTTACATTTTTTTCTCCTTTTCTTTTTAACAAACTTTTTCATTATATCTTACTTCTTAGATTATCCTATTTCCTTGACGTATCTTTTGTCTCCATCTCCTAATCTCTTCACAGTATAAAGTATGATTAAAAACATTATCTTTTTCTCCAAACATTGGACAATTATCTAATTTCCCACCATCTCTGACACTCCTTAAATTAATTATAATTACTTTTGTTCTTTCTCATGAAAATCTTTATGTAACACATTTTATTATACAAATCTATAAATTTTTCTCTTCTCATTCTTCCTTCATGCTTTATATGGTTTTAAAGATTTCTTGTCACTCAGGCTACTGCCCATACATCACCCATTCCAGTTCTTTCTAAATCTCCTGTCATTTGGATAACTCAAGATACTTTCCACATAAATATCTCCTTAATGTTAAAACATTTTTATTATATATCCTTTCTCTACATAAATATTTCATAATTTCTTCAACTATCTTTCCCTCAGTCATATTATAAGCCTCTCTAATTGCTTCGTCGGTCCTGGTGGTGTAGTGGTTACCATACTTGCCTCCTATACCCAAGATCGCGGGTTCGAACCCGGCCAGGACCGATGGATATTTTCGGGCGTAAAAATCCTAAGTATGGCTTCCTTTGGAAGGGAAGTAAAGCCGTGGGTCCCGTGTCGTACATTTACGGCACGAAAAAGAACCTCAAGCCTGAAAGAGAGGCCTCTGAGCAAAATTTGTCAGCCCTTTCACGCCCTGAGTTGAATGGGATGCTGATGACCTGAGATGTTAAAGAGTGTCCATAAATAAATCAATCAATCAATCTCTAATTGCCTCAAAGTTAATGCTCTAAGTCAATAGTTCCTAAACTTCTTACATACACAATCCCCTTTTCGACAATGAAATTATTGGAACCCCCCCCTTTTTCACTTTGATGCCTAATAGTAATTAACTTGCAAGTTTTCATACACGATTTAACAATGTGACATCTCAATCACAATAGCCATTTAAGTATTTATTTTTTTTACACTAAACTCCATTTACTTACATAAAAGTAAGACACATTTCTGGAGAATCTCTCCCATCTTCAGTAGCTCAATTCTCCCGAAACCCATCTTACTTTCATGTAAGTAAATGGAGTTTAGCAAAAAAAATAAATAAATACCGAAGTTTAGGATATATTACCACTCCATTGTCAACAGCTTCGTAAGTACAATATTTACAATAGTCATTGTTATGCTGTAAGTACAATATTTACAATAGTCATTGTTATGCTGCTGTATAACTGGTTAAAATAATCATAATGCAAACAGTTAAACATTCTTAATAAGAACAGACATAAAAATGGATAAGTTTTTAAATAAAAGTACTTTCCCCATATTCACCTCAATCCCCCAGATAGAACCCAGCAACCCCAATAAGGGCCCCAACCCCAGTTTGGGAACCGCTGCTGTAAATAATCCTAAAATTTGCTTATAAAAACTCTATATACTTCTTCTGAGTTGAAATGATCCAACAGTTGTTTAACAGCTAATGATGTGAGCAATTGTTCCAGGAAACATGTCCTAAGTAAATCCTAGGTATGTGAAATCATAAAGAGTGTTTTAAATATTTTGACTTAGAATAGATTATTAATGCATATTTCACTGTGTTTGATTCCAAATTGAATTAATATTGAGACTCTATTAGTATATATGTTCAATATATTTTCATCTATGATCTGAATTAAAACAATTAAAGAGGGAATGGACATAAATATTTATATTATTGACTCTATAGGATCATCAACACTAGAAACTGGAATGTGACAAATGATTTCAGTGTTGTATCAACTTATAATTTATATATTTAATTTAGTAACTTGCACTGTTTCATAAATAGTTTTCTTGGACATAAGAGTTGTTAATTGACATAATCAAATGCTTGTTCATCTAAAGCTAAACTTTTAACTTTTCATCTATACTTGATCAACTGAATTAATAAAAATTTTTTGTGAACCATTACCAGTCATGGTATTAGTAGTATGTTGTTCTCGACTTCCCACATTTATACTACACATTTTGGTTTTGTTGGCAAAGAGGCTGCTGATCACTTTGCAAAAAGGGGGAAAAAAAACTGCCCAACATTTAACATTTCATATAATTAAAAATATTAACTCCAAATTTCAAAATACCTCATTACATCATTTTCATGAAAATTCAGAAAATAATAGAATGGTAAACCTAGGGTGCACAATTTCCCTGTATTTCTATTGTTACTACTGCATAGAGATTACAAGCTTCTAGAAAGTTAATAACTAGGATTAACACTCATATATGCATGTCTAAACATATACGAGAAAGAGAGAGTTTAATAAAAAGATTGTAGTGATGCACCTATTAAAAAAATTATTTTCCTGGTTTTTATGCAAAAACTTATCAATGGCCCTTTGGTTAAAGTCTGGAAGCTGGAGGATGAGGTCTGTCTCTACAGAAAGCATTGTATACTTCCTATCTTTTGAAATCACAATTTGGCTGAAATTAATACTCGGAGTTGTCTACCTAGTTTTTTAGTTTTGATTCTCCCTTCCAATAGTCATAAAGAAACAGGCTTAGAATTTAAGCTTTGTTTAGTGTCAGTTTCTTTACATTCAATTAGCACAAAATTAAAGCAACTACTTTACGAATTCACAAGAAACTACACTAATATGCCATTCAACAACAGCTTACAGCTAATCAAATCACAGTAACTACCTCTGTAGTCCAGTGTTAGCATTTGCACTATTAATCTGGAGGTCCTGATTTTTATTCTTGGTTAGGTAAAGCTGTCTGCGTAAGGCTTTTTGCAGTTTTTTTCTGAATGTCTAATAGCTTAAGGTGCCAAGGATTCTGAGCTCCACCATCATTAATTCATTTCATTTAAAAGCTACAGATTTATACCTACAGAATTCATATCCAATCTACAGATGCCATGAAAAGACCAATGCAGTCAGTGACAATAAATAACATATAAAATAAAATTACAGTATAAGGAGACACTCTTATACTGTGATCTAAAATCACTGCTGCTTAAGAATATTGTTACTTCAAACGTAATTTTGTTTGATACTGAAATAACTCCAAGCTTTACCATATTTAATGTATATAACTATGCTGCCATTAATATACTGTTTTACTATAAATGTCTAATAGTCTTTTATAATATTACATTCAACTTTATAGCACAACAACAATTAGTTACAAGAAGTACAAAAGTCATCCATGCAGGTGATTCAAATGTTGATCTAATGGATGAAAATGTATATAAAAAACTAAAAAATTTACTTGATAGCTATAACTTAGTTGACACAATTTATGAATCAATGAGAGTTACTCCCTTTACAGCCACAACTATTGATCATATAGCTACTAATATGATAAATAAAATAGCAGACACTGGGGTAATAAAATCTGTTTATCAGATCATTATGCACAGTATCTAATTATAAGTAGTATGGGTAAACAAATTAACAAGGGTGTTACTAAAACATTTAGAAAACTAAAAGAAGATATTAACCTAATAAAATTAGCAAATGTACTAGGAAATGAGGATCGGGAGGAGGTTTATAATACTGATAAAGTTGAGAATAAATGGAATGTATTTTATAAGCTATTTAAAATCTACTATAATACTGCATGTCCTGTAACAACAAAAAGAATAATTAAAAACAGTTCTAAAATAAGTCTCCCAAACTATATCATCCAACTAAAAGAAAAGGCAAAGGATTATTATGAATTGTATAAATCCAATGGAATGGAATTTTATAAAACTAAATATAAACAATATAGGAAAGAATATCTAGAACACTTAAAAGAGCAAACACAAACAGCATTCATACAGAAAATCCAATACTCTAAAGCTGCATCTAAATCCTTGTGGAAAATTGTAAATCAAAAAAGGGGCCAAACCAGAAGACTTACAAATAAACATTGATGGGGAATTTGAAAAAGATTCAATTAAAATCTATTAACCATTATCTGAATACTATACCTCACCAACCAGACAACAGTCAGAATTATTTTGTTATTGATACCGTAAATACAACTATGTATGTAAAACCCACAAATATGGAGGAAATTATTAAAATAATAACTAACCTACCAGATAAAAGCTTATCCGGTTGGGATGAAATTAGTCCTAGACTGTTAAAATATTGTAAAAATGAAATAGCAAATCCCTTGGAACATCTCAATTGAAAAAGGAATATTTCCAGACTGTTTAAAGATTAAGACCTATATTTAAGAAGTGTGACAAATTTAATATAAATAACTATAGGCCAATAACATTAACATCCGAGATTGGTAAAATTTATGAAACAATTCTTCTATCTAGGTTTATAAAAATTTTTAATAGTAGAAAGGTTCTCTGTAATTTTCAACATGGATTTAGAAAGGGCTTCTCAACCATAACTGCAGTTAGTGACTATGTTCATCAAGTGTTGACTTTATTAGAACAGAATAAAAAGGTGGGCACGGTATATTTTGATTTACCAAAAGCATTTGGTAGTGTCAGGCTCGATCTTTTATTAGTAAGTTGGTGGAATCTTACGGCATCAGAGGATTTTCCCATGAAATGTGCAAATCCTATGTTATGCACAGAAAAGAAAAAAAACTGAAATTTATACTAAAAAAGATGATCACCTATCTAAAGCAAGGTCTCAATATGGAATGGTAAGGTATGGAGTTCCACAAGGTTCCGTCTTGGGCCCATGAATGTTTCTAATATATGTGAATGATATTGTACAGCCTTGCAATTCTATTATTACTTCTTATGCAGATGATATCACAGTAAATTCTTTGGGTGAGTGTAATAGATCTCTAATGGATGCCATTCTCTGAGTTCAAAGCAAATTATAAAATACTTCAAAAACAATAATCTTATATGCAATGTGGATAAAATGAAATTTATGATATTTGATCTATTTAAAAGTAATGCTCTAGAGGATATATGTATGACTGAAGATAAAATCTGTGAGAGGATAGACACATATAAGTTCTTAGGTATATGGATTGATAGTAAATTAACATGGGCAAAACATATAGATGTAATATGTAGCAAAATAAGTTAATCAACCTATCTATTGAGATTTTTTAAAGATGTGTTTGGCTCAAATGAGTTAAAAATGACCTATTATGATATAATATACCCTCATCTACACTATAGTATTGAGGTTTGGGGGGCTGCAGCAAAAGTGCATATGGATAGATTATTTACATTACAGAACAAGTGTATTAGGCTAATTTCTAAGTTGGAATATAGACAGTCATATAAGGATGCATTTATAAAGCATGGAATGCTGTCTACTCTCTTTATGTGTATAAGTCTATATTATGCAGTGAATCAAAGAATTTTATAAAAAATAATGAGATTCATAGCTATAACACTAGAAATAGTAAAGATTATCATAGGTATGCTTATAATAAACAAATAGTATGTAAGAGGTACCCTTTTGTACAATAAATTGCCACCAGAGATTAAATCTGTAGAAAAATTAAAATTTAAGTATCAGTTGAAAAAATACCTTGTAAATAGAAGTTTATATTCATTGGATGAATTGTAATCAACTGTAATCTCTTGTCAGTCCTGGTGGTGTAGTGGTTACCATATTTGCCTCCTAAACCCAAGATCGCGGGTTCGAACCCAGCCAGGATTGATGGATTTTTTCGGGTGTAAAAATCCTAAGTATGGCTTCCTTCAGAAGGGAAGTAAAGCCATGGATCCCATGTCATACATTTATGGCATGAAAAAGAACCTCAAGCCTGAAAGAGAGGCCTCTGAGCAAAATTTGTTGGCCATTTCACGCCCTGAGTTGAATGGGACGCTGATGACCTGAGATGTTAAAGAGATTCCATAAATAAATCAATAAAAAAAAAATTAATCTTAACAGTATTTATAGGTAAACTTTTTTTAACTCCTGCAAACATGTACTAAAACATTGTTCTAAGAATAAGTTATGCTTTGTTACTCTAGTATTTTGACAATGTCTGAAACTTATGTAAATGCGTCCATTGACAGCAATAAATTTATTATTATTATTATTATTATTATTATTATTATATAAACCTGGAGGCTTTCTGGTGGTGATGCACAATAGCTAATATGGGCAAGAGGCTCCTCGTACCACTTCCTCTCATCTCCCTTTGTCTAAACACTCCACAAAGTCATTCAGATATTGATTTGCAGCTCATTTGCAAACCAAGTCCCATATTTATAATAACTGCAAATACAAATAAGAGACATAACATAGAAGTTCCTGACAGACATTGCTCTTATTTTTTCTTTTACACATTTAAACTCATTAATTGTTACTTATAGGAAATTAAATATTGACATTTATGGGATTTGGCCCAAAACCAGCAATCTACTAGAGGAACCATCCCTGTATTAGACCTATAAAAGATGACATTTGCTTACAATCAACAAACAACATAATTTCTAATGTTTTACTAATCTAAATTTTTTAGGTTTGCACAATAGTAAACTACAGCCTAGAATCACGAATACTTCATGATAACACAAATGTAAATCAAAATTAATGGCATGTATATTGCAAAAGAAATTGTGTATAAATTAAGCAAATGTTGCAAACTCTTTTATGTAGTTTACCAAAGGTAAAAAGACATTTCTCCTCTAAAACATTAGCTGAGTATCATGTCACCTAATATATATTCAAATTTTAAATAATTTATTAAAATCTAGTAAGTTAATACTAAATATTGACAAGACTAACTACATAAATTTCAATGAACATACTCTTCTTAATAATTCATATAGCATATAAATTGAAAATACTCCTATAAAAACCTTAGTAAAAGCATTAATAGTTAATATTACAAAAAGTTTAGGTGTTGTAATTGACTTAGGCTTATCTTATAATGATCACATTTTTACCTTATGTAATATCTTATGCATTATGCATATTAAGTAAGAGTTGCACTAAAGATATGTTGAGAATAATATATTTTGGCTATGTATATTCTGCATTACTATACATGGTATACTATTCTGGGGAGCAGAAAATTCATCATCTATGGTTTTTAAATGGCAAAAGAAAATATTGAGAATAATGCAGGAACTACCGATTCATGCTTTCCGTAAACCAACTTTTAAGGAATTAAATGTTTTATCATCATCCATCAAAACTTCTGGAGCTCTAAATATAGCAAGAGATAAGCTGTATCTTTCTAAGTATTTTATCCTTTGTCTGTTTCTTTAGCTATTGTTATTTTAATTACATTGTTCATTGTGTTATTTCATTTTTCATTTATTATATAATGTGTATATATATATATATATATATATATATATATATTAGAGAGTGTATCTTTTGTGCATAATAAACTTCTTTTTAGGAATAACAAATGTTTCATGTGCATCACACTACATTAGCTGGACGTATTGTTAAAACATAATTTTTATACTGTGAAGGAATTCTTGGAAACTAAGTTGTAGAGTTAGATAAGTATATAATACATTTGTAGTGATGTATTGACGAAGTCAAATAAACTGTACATAATCAGAAAATAAAAAACCTTGAACCTTATGTGAGAAACAGCTGCAAATTTGTCTTAACTCATTATGATCATTCTTGAAAATTAGTTTCATGTAGGTCATTTATGGTTTATAAGGTTGACCATTTAATGGAAAAACCAAGAGATTGATCATTAAGATTCATGGGCACATTACCTCAAGTAAATGTTAGCACTGTAGCATCTTTGGTCAAAATACATGTTTCGGGATTATTTGACTATTTCTGAAGCTCACATTGCTATTATATTTAACAATTAGAATGGATAAAGAATAGTAAAACTAAACTCATACATTTGAGGCAAAGTATAGAAAGTAAACTTGCATTTATTTTTACAATGATGAAACGTGGTGATCCAGATAGGAAAAGACTGAAGTTAGGACCGGGAATGGAACCGCGATATTTCGCTCATATTATTTCTGAATAAAATGAATAAACAATCGATGCTGTAGTCTGAGGTGTACATTAAGAAAAATGTAATAACATATAAGCAAGGATGTTTTTCAACTACTGAAGAAGGGACAATATTTATATATTTAATAAACTGTGTAATTTTGTACCTTTAAAGTTAGTAATGTTAATGTAATAGGTAGCCATTCTATCGGTAGAATTAAAAAAGGACGATGGAACTTTTCAAGAGAAAATGTTCGTGTCCCTATCCGAGCGGTATCTATAACATCGTAAAAATCCCAGAACTGTTGCGCGTTTCTAAATCTGAAATTCTGTAAATATGAAAATGTAATATTTACCAAGCATTAGAGATCCTTTATTCTGCACACACGTTCAGGAGTGCTGGCGGAGACTAACCCTGTGGTTGTCGGGAAAATCTTCCGGCGATGACTCAAACTTTCGGAGTGTGTGGGGTCCCCGATAGCTTTCCTGCTGCCAGTGTTGTAGGAGGAATGGAAGGGACAGCGTGCGCTCCTGCATACAAACAATCCGCAAAGTGTGTTAAGTACAACCTAGTACGGGCAAAATGTACGTGTAAACATAAGAACCTCACCTAGCCTCCTGCCACGTCAAGACCATCACTACCACCGCCGCGGATGTTGCTCATGTGTAGGTTTTAACTTGCTGCGTATCAATTTCATTACGATTTAGTAAAACAAACTGCTAGCCCAGCAAAATATGTTAATATTTCTCATCCAGCGGTTTGTCAGCCGTTTCCTTCTTTGGATGCTCAAATGCGCTGTCGTAATGGTACAGCATGCATTTGTTATTAAAAAGTGAGTTCACATTAAAACTGAAGATATTATTTAGAAATCCTTGATTTCCCCAAATTGTTTTTACCTTTCATGTAGTGGAAGAAATGAAACTTTCTATCTGCAAATTTGAACGTCATCCTCTTTTCTATATCTATACAAGGAACACCAGCACGGGTGGCTGAGGTAATTAAGGCGCGGACTCATAAGCGGAAGGTCTGGGGTTCGAATCCTGCCAGGGTCGTCCTTCCTGATTGAGGGTTTTTTTTTTTTTTTTTTTTCAAGTTTTTCTCAGTCCTCACAAATGGCAAATGCCGCGGAGGTACCTAAAACTTAGGCCTGGAACGTTTCCTTCCTTAAAAGAAAATCCTTCCCCAATATATCATTTCATGTATCAGTGTCCACCGTCTGTGGTGCCTCAGAAGTAAAAACGGGCGTTAAACACTATAAACATCCAAAGAAAGAATAACTCAACAATTTCAAACCCAAATGTATCACTCTAGTGGAAAGTGCATACAAAATTCATTTTCGCATTGTAGCCTAAACATTAAAATGGTCAATAATTGATAATAATGGATCTTTCTTGGTTTTGTCGCCCGTTTCACGGCAACTAGCGGGTCGGCAATCGACGAAGCGGGTGTAATATCCGCTCAATTGATTCAAGTTCTCGCAATTACAATAAAACTATCCACATAACTTATGACAGAAGGTATTGAAAATGTTGTCCTGCTATATCCACACATTTTTGAAATGTTTTTAGAAAATTATCATTCACACATATAAATTCATCTCCCGAAATTGAGTCAATATAAGCTTGAAAGTATACAAGGTCACTAGTCCAATGAACTGCAGGAAAGTTGTCCTAATAGCTGGGTAAACTTGTGTAATTAAATGTTATGGAGTTTTAATCATAGAGTAATTGGTCCACACTTAATATAAAGCCAGGTGCAGTTACATGGTCATGTTTCGACGCAAAATGACAGATATTGGAGTACAGAAAAAACCCCTTGCAAGACCAGAAAATCGGTGTAAGATTCTATTACTCTGTATGCATTTACTGAGTACATTACACATATTTTCTCATCAAAGGGAGTTTTGTGTATAAAATCGGAATTTTCGATACACCAGAACTTATTTTGAGCCAAAACGCGAGCAGTAAATGGGCACTAATTATATGAAACATTCATTCATCGTCTCTGTATTTTATCGACACAGGTAGTCGATATAGTTAAGGTACGGACTTGTGAGTGAGAGGTCTGGGGTTCGATTCTCGGCAGGACCTCCCTGGCTAAGGTTTTTTCCAGGCTTTCCTCGTTTCTCATAAAATTGCAAATACCTGGAAGTACCCTAAACTTAGGCCTGGAACTCTTCTTTCCTTTAAAAATTCTTATTCCAATTGATCATTTCTTCTCATGTATCAGCAGTGTCCACTGTCTGGGCATTAAGTAATCACGATATTCACCCCTCAAGTATACAAAACCAATGTTTTGTTTAAACTATTAAAACTTATGTTAATATATTTTTGTGTTTTATTTATATATATATATATATATATATATACTTCTTTAGACTTTAGTTGTTAACAGGGATGTGAAACTATAACAAACAAAACAGGTAACTAGAATCATACGCGAGAATGACAATTTTCTAAAAAGATACCAGAAATGTTCGGATGTAACAGTACTATATTTCCAACTCCCTCTGTCGTAAAGCACATGCTTATTTTCATTGTAATTGTTTAATCTACTGCGCGTATATTACGTCTACTCCGCCGGGAGATATCGCTCTCACTGAGGAATGCCCAGTGTCATGAAACGGGCGACAAAACCATGAAAGACCCGGTATTTACATGGAAAAGGTTGCCAATATCGATCACAACTTGACACAGGCTTCACCTCCTTCATGTCTTTAGTGTCATTCGTTTCGTAATAATGTAAATTTAGCACAGTTTGCTATAAACGTTTAATATTACAATTTTTGCGGCAATGCTCAACGGTTTTACACGTTTTTGTTTTACAACTCATGACGAAAACCTGACAGAACTTCAGATTCATGTAAAATATTGTAAAATAATTTGTTGTTAAACCTTCTTTACATCTTATTTACCTATACCATACATGTTCACAAGACAATAAACAGAAGAAAGCCGCTCTTTTATGTTTATATACACTTAGTTATAAAAATAAAACGAAAAAATCCTTTAGAACTACAATGCGGTTATTTGAGCGGCCGCTTACTGGGGAAGTGCAGCCGTCTCAATGAGAGATTTTATCTCTAGTAACATTTTAGCAAGTCCTCGAACAATTTCTCTATCTGGAACACGATTGCCAGGATATTATCTTGCGAATCAACTTAGCACTTCTCTGCAATAATATATTTTTACATATATAACGTACATAAAAGCCCGTTCTTCAAGGCTATACGTACTGGCATAATAATTAAGAACAATTAGCACACAATGAACAGCACCTCCATCAAACTACGAGCTGCTATCTGCACATGTATTATAGATCTTGACGATTAGCTTATTCCGATACATAACCCTCTCTGCCTTAAATAATAACCTCTCTTATATTTAATGGGAGGAAAGAGCACTACTAAAAATCGGAATATGCGTTGCTTTCAAAAGTCAGTCAGAGATCTCAAGAACACGGTGCCACATTCTTTCATTGGGTAAGTATAACAGTAAACAGTATATGGAACTTTTGGTTGCCATTTTAGAGAGTTTACTTGCATATTCGATTCATATATTTCTTCTTTTTTTCTCTTCCATCTCTTGAATTGGCAGTCTTATTTCCGGAACTGGTTTTTGCGAATTTATACCTTTATATTTTTTCAGGCCAAACGAATGAAAAAGAATGACATAGAGTGGAACGTTAGCGTCCAAGTCACTTACATTCAGTAATATCTGAATGTCTCCATGATCAAATTGTCATTCCACATTGACCTCTACACGCTATGTGTCACAAAATTGAAATACCCTAGTGTATATTTACACATTGGGTTCTCTGTCGTTGCGGAGTGGTCCTTCTGTTTTTAAACGCAATGAATTGCATCAATAGAAATTTCCAACACACGTCTGAGGAAGAGTGTTCCGCTTTCACTTCTTTAGGCACATTATTGTCTCGCCATTTCTTAGTGTAACAACAGTAACACCGATCTATGAGTGCCCAAATCAAAATTGTACCCATTAATTTTTGCTTAGTTTTTATGACTACGACCGAAGCTCGCGATAATCAAATAGCAATATGTTTGATGTTTTACCAATATGACAATTCCGATGTGGTTTCTTGCAGTCTTTGCTTGTGCTATAGAGCATCGGATTCGACTAGCGGTTTCAGGCTAGTTTCAGATTTCTGCAATATGCGTTCATAGTAAGTGATTAAGAGACTGCGTTGCTGCCAACACTAAGTAAAAATGTATATAGGGATATTAGTTAAGAGCCCTTTAGGAGTGCAAAAACAGCAAATGCTGTCAGAATTTCAGAGCGGTTTTAGAAAAGGACGAAAGCTACAAGTGGCAATTGGTATTCTCAAAAGTATATGTTGGAGAAGACCCAACCAGAGGAACCGAATAGTATTTAAGTAGCACTTCTGAGAAAACGCTATAATTGAGCCTTGTGTTGTTCACTGTATTTAAATATGATCTGATAGGAAGAAGCAATTTACAAACGTTATTCAGCACTTGGTAAATATGTAAGTGAAAGTGGTCCAGAAGATAGATACTATTTTAGAACTTAATGGCTATAGTAGCTGTATAGAACTGGAGGATAATTATGAGTATGATAATTAAGGAAATATAAACATTTAATGGAAGGTATTTGCCCTTACCCTTAGGAGTTTCAAATGTTGACTGAATAAGATAAAGGCAATTTAGTAATAGTTACGAACAATTTTTGTTTTGTACTATGTCGAATTACTTTGTATTGATCAAATGTACTAATGTTATATTAAGCACTACGCTCAATCACAGATTACCTACAGATAGCAAACTCAATGTTAATAATTGGTGACCGCATCAGTCATCTTTCTTCCGGGATTTCTGGCGTTCACATGAGGTTCCAAAGTCACCAATTCAGTTGCAATAGCCTGCGCTCAATACAGGACCCATAATTCCAGTTATTCAACAAACAGTGAAAGAAGAAGAATCAGGGAAGGAGATTCAGATCATTATTGTGAGTTTCCAAAAGAAATATTAAGATAGGTCGAAAGAAACCATGGGAAAATCAATCCAAAATAAATCAAGAAATATATGCAAAAGATAAACAAATCTGTTCATTAAAAATAGTAAACTATGAAGCAAATTAACAAGGATGTATGTTAATACATGTTAGATTAGGTAAGCATTTTAACCTACATTTTTGCAGTTTGAATTTCTAAGAGACGGGCAGATTTCAAGAGTAGTCGTAACATAACATCATTGACCGAAAGCATACCAGGATCTTCGTTACTGTGCTTTGTGGGCATAGTATAACTTTGGTTTAGCTCGGCGTGGCAAGCCCTGCTCCACACTATGTGAAAGTATTCATTGATTTAGTCAATTCGACAGAAGCCCTTAACTGTGTGTCGCATGGACTTTTTTTTTTAACAAAACTTGCAAATTTTGCTTTAAGGGACAAAAATAAATCTAATATTGCAAACTTATCATGAGAATCGTAAACAATGCTGTGAGATTTATTGGCAGTGTCAAACCCATTCAAAGTGACTAACGCAATGTTAAATCAGAAGTTCTACAGGGCTCTGTACTTGAGCAATCATTATTCTTAATATATATAAATGATCTCAGAATCAACTAAATTCAAAATCATACCTTATGCTAATGGTACTTCTCTTATTTGTAAAGGAAAACATTTTAGTATACGTATTAGAATAGCAACTACTTCACGTGAAAATATTAAAAGTATTCTCAAATAATTATATTAAACTAAATATTGAATCCAAACTTGTTCATTTTCAATATTAGTATTAATTCATAAATTTTTGGGAATACACTTAGAGAGAATGTAATATATGAAAATATGTAATGAGATATGCAAAAAATACACATCTAAAATTTACTTAATGGAGAATTTTGCAAATTTAATGTAAAATGTACATACCCTGGAATGATAAACATGCATTTGTAATACGGCATTGCAATCTGGGGTGGATATTGTATAACTAAATTAAACAGAGCATTTCTTTTAAAGAAGAGATTAATATGGATTATACCACCTAAAAGTTTGCACATTAAACATGCAAATCGGTTTTAAAAGAAACAACATTTTAACTGTGATAGCTATTATGCATATAACGTTACATTAATTCATGATAAATTTTCTTTCACCAAAAACAAGAAATTTTCTTATAACACTAGAGAAAATTAAAATTAATCTACAGTGCATTTAAACATGTGATCATCAACAAATAGACAAAGAATATTTTTTCATCATGAGAACGAAGCTTTATATACATTACCAATAAGAATAAAAGATAATGTTAGAAAATTTCAAGAAAGAACTGAAAAACCATTTAATTGATAAATTATCACGCAGAGAGACTAAGCCTGCAGCATTTGGGAAAAACGGAATAACTCCACTGTCTGTGGAAAATGACTTGAATGCACCGAGCGACCACATATGATCAGATCCGTATCGAATAACAACGGGTAAGTAATAGTGCAAAAAATGAAGCAGGTTATTAAGCATTAAATGTTTGAGATAAGTTAGCATGCAGAATGGATAAGATTTTTATCGAAAGAAACGGAGAAAAGCAAGTCTAGTTACATTGTTTTGATCTCCTGTGATACATAAGTGTATAGTTTATAGTGGGTGTCAATGAAAGCATGCGGCAGAAATAGTTTTGATTAGCTGACTAGCTTCTGTATTCTCAGCTCGCGAAGTAGTTCCTCTTACTCCCTTATTTGTACGCATTTCAATTTCTTTTTACTACTTATAGTGTGAAGGGATCATTTTATTAGAAATGGAATGTTTTAGTTTGCATTTCTGTCAAGAACGAATGTTTTTATGCAAGAATACGAATACAACAGACAGTAAAATCTTAAAAATAACGGCCGAGTTCACAGGCGTTTCACTATGGCAGTATATTCTAGAGTAAACAGCGACAAACGGGAGCGGCAAAGCGTGAAACTCGGAGTAATATTTTACTTTAAAGTTATGATGTACAGATAGCAGTAGTTGGTAAAAGCGGGATGCATGACTAACTCGTTTAGTGTGTCGATGTGCTGATTTCAGGACTAACTTTGAGCTTTAGGTCGCCATTAAAATTTCACTTCAGGTGCTTATCCTGTTTTTCCTAAGTACTGTACAATTTCTCTTATTGTGAATTGGTATTTGAGACATTTGAGTATTTTAGATGCATTTTAATTGCTGGTTAAACTTGATCAGCAAGTTAACTAAATTAACCTGTAAATGTGATTAATGTAAGGGTAGCTTCTGACAAATTTTGATACCTGGAATGAGTAGCAAATAAACTGTAGACTGGAATTTGAATATATGAATACTCTCCTCTGAGTGACATAGACTCGCCCACCAAATAAGCAGGCATAGCAACCTAACAGTTTTAAAGTAATCGTTTTATCAGAACGTATTAATATAATAATATAAAGTTCAATTTCCGTGCTGTTTTCAAGAACGTAAAGAAGTGAAACTCTATATTAGGTACATAGCTCGTTATGAAGGTGAAGCAAATAAAACGCAAAAACACACATGACGGCGTCTGTTCAAAATCAGCTGCAAAAATGCAAGTTCAAAGCCTGTTTAGGTTAAGTTCCCCCCCCCCTTCTTAATCCTGGAGTATTGCTCAATTTAAAGGATGTAGCAGGCATTATTCTACTTCATTACTATCAGTGAAAGCGCCATCCTTGCTCTTTGCAGTCAGGCTACTTAATGGCAATTAAATAACATTGGAAATTTCAAGAAAATAATTGGGAGGAACGAAACTTGTGAGGGAGTGCTGCTATGGTTCTATCGTAAGCTTTACTGTAGTGAACATTGCACCATTCGGCCAGGATGTCTATCAGCCAACCCCCTTCCCTGTTCGTTGTGCGTGTCACTACTGCTCAATGAGGTGCAGCCATTGTTCTTTCAACACCCGCGCAACAGGACTTGACTAGAATCAAATAGATTCGGAAGGTTTCCGGGCAGGTATTCTGCGACACATTCCTGCGCACGTTCACCAACACCTGCAGTAATAATAACAATAATCGTCAAGATGGTTGTCCTAGTTCGGCGAGGGCGGAGCGGAGGACAAGTTCCCGGAAGCATAAACTGCCGATTTATAAGTTTGGATAGGAAATGTCTCCAATACAAAACAAAGAGGCGTAGCAAAAGTTGATGGCCTCAGCTAACAGGACGTATGCTACATCTCGAATGGTATAGCGACTCTCACATCGGATGCGTTGGGAAGACTGAACATTTGTAAGAGAGGAGCTTACAGCACAGAGAAAGAGTAGTTTATATCTCACAGGAGAAGAAACAAGAGAATAGTTGTGTATTTCTCTTCCTTTTTCATAAAAGTATAGGCATTACCATCGCAGACAACACTTGTGAAAATAAAACGTATTGCGTGAATTCTTGGCTAGAATTGATGTCCAAATCCAACAGGGGAAAAAATGCCTTCTACCTATGAAATGTACCAAATTTCATTATAAACACATTTGAAAGCATTAGACTTATAATTAATGTTTTATTTTGGATTTAGAGGAGTATGAAACTCAGTATATACATGCGAGATATCGGAAAGGAAAAATCGAATAAAGGAAATGTATTTACGAATGTTATAGGCTTTTGACATTTTTTATAATAGTGGAAGGCAGTTACAATAAAGAATTCAATAATTTCAGGTCATCATCTTCTTCCAAAATGTTATCAGCTGATTCCCCCTGTCATTGACGGGAGTAAAATGCCAGATCATTGTTCTACAAAAAGTAAAGTGCTTGGAAGGTCATTTTTTAATTTTCTCCTTTTTTCCACTGCATTTGCTTGGCCTGGATTACTTTTACTCTTTTTAGAAGTAAACGAAAAAAAAATTACTTATTATTGTAGTGATATTCTCACTTCACAAAACCGAAGGGGTGGCTAAGGTGGTTGAAACTTTCATTCGGGAGGTCTCGGGTTCAAACCCCTTGGGTTTTTTCCTTATTCCCTTGATCGCTTAGGCATGCTCGCACGGATCTTTCCTTTCTAAGAATCTTCCACTTCCCTCCCCTTCATCTCATTTCATTCCGTTGATTCTGTTACAGGGTCAAAAGTACCAGGCAACCTGCGGTGTGGCGGTTCCTTGCACTTTGGAAATATTTCTACCTTATAGAAGCGACCCTTCTGGGTCCGCAACTCACTACTACTGGATGCTGGCCTCCCGGTGTAACCTTAGCTCGTCCCTTCCTCCCGGAGGTGCCCGCTGGGGGCGTAGGCACAAACGGATAGCCATTGAGCAAGGCTAAAGTGACCGAATGCTTCCTCCGTCTTTAACAATCCAGTCCAATCCACGCGACATATGTCCTAACTCCTCTCTATTCATACGTCTAACAATCGGAGGGATCAGTAATCACAAGTCATTTTCTTACATACAAATGTGAAAATAAAAGCTAAAATAACACACAGAAAAGTTGCACTTGCACAGAGGATGTTGTAAACCTCGTTCTTGGGTTAAGAGGCAATGGGATAAACAGAAGTATTTCAGATATACTTAGGGACGTTTTGAAACACAATACTGCGGAAGACAGAATTGAATCTTTGTATTGTAATGAAACAAAAAGCAATTTTAAGCAGGCATGGAGAATATCAGCAAAGGAGGGACGGAACGTGTCTTCTGCACCCCACATTCTATAGACTGGCAGGTGAGGCATGACTTAGTTGTTTTACTTGGTAACACCTTGCCGAAATTAATTCCTTTGGCACTGTTTCTTTTTTATAAATCTTTAACGTATTTGGTTTATATGAAGTGCATGTTTTATACAATGCATCACCTGTTCTGTTTAGGCAAATTGCTTATTAACTAAGCGATCCAATGAGCTAAGAACCATTTTGCGGTGTTTTTCCACTGAGCGTGTGCACGCAAGTTTCCCGTCGTTGACTGGAACAAGGTTACTCTAGCATGTGGTTGCTAGCGTGGATCTGATAGTGGTTAAACTTAGTTCAGTTACCACGGCTGACGTGTTTTGTTCTATATTTAATCGTGAAGTAAATACTCAAGTGTATGTTCATTACGGCACAAAGATGATTAGTGTAACTGAACTGCAGCATAGGTTAAACGTAAGAAGTTCACTGATCACGAGTCAATGCACGCGATTTGGTGTTTAGTCTAAGAAACCTTAGAGACAGCGTATGGTTCTCACCGGGGGAATTATATCGGTCACCGTACGGAGAATCCGTACAAAAATCACTTAGACATCTTTTACAATAGACAGACATTTCTTATGAATCTGTGCATTGATAAAGTTAAAACCATGTACTACAGTGTTTACGCGAATCTAGTACGCACCGTTTTGTTCAAGTGTAGAGTTCAAAACGATGGTGCACATTGGATTCGGATGTAAATCCGTTCCGTAGTTCGCCGGTAACTTGATTCCAATTTATCGTTTATTACGTCATAATGCAATGCAGCAATTCTCGACTTCTAACATTTATTGTTGGCTATTATTGCAGAACGTTAGAAAGAAGAGCATCTTATGATGCTACTTTCAGGCATAAAATAATTCTTTATGCTGAAAACAATGGTAACAGAAAGACAGGAAGAGAGTTCAATGTAGCTGAGAGTAACGTTCACTTGTGGCGGTAACAGAAATTGACATTATTTGAAAGAAATTCACCCGTCATCGGAATGGAACACATCCTGACTTTGACGAAAAAGTTTTGGAATTCGTACGTGAAAGAAGGAAGAACAGGTTACCTGTGAGTAGTGATACCGAAAGAAATAACCTTTTCTTCTTTGATATGTCCTGGCAACAGCACCAGTGATGGATTATTCGACCTTACAAGTAGAAGTTACCCGGAAGTCCTGAACCGTAGCGAAGACAGCCGACTGGTTACGATTTCAGTATGGGATTCACATATTGGCGCCAAATTGTTAAATGCATTGTGAATAGAAAGCATTGTGTGTTGTGAATGAAAGATGTTAATGTGCACTGTGATTTATTCTTTTTGTACATAACGAGTAGAGCAAAACAGTTTGTATTCCTGAAGTGTGGGAAAGAGTATAGCTTAAAAAAATCTAAGAGAGAATGTTTCTAAAGTGCGCCTGGTAAAATTGGATATCGCGCCTATTCTAAAAAGACGAACAATGACGTGCTGCTTATGCAGTCATGAAGCAACAACGGAACTTCTTTTATTTCCGTATTTAGAATCAGTACAAGAAATAAATAAAGTAAAACTGAAAAAAAAAAAAAAAAAACAGTTCCCATCCTTTTGACTATTTTAAAAACTGGAAGCAGGAAACAACGGGGTCTATGTTAATAAAATATGCTGATTCTCAAACTTCTTCTGACAATATTGTAAAGCACCATTATATGTGTCATTACTCAGACAATTCTGTTTCTAACAGTACAGCAGTAAAGGTGTCAGACACGTAAAATAAAATCGGCGGCAAAGATACGAGTCAGCCAAGCCGAAGATGGAAAATGCCAAGCCACATTTATCTCAACTCAGGATAGTAATCAACATAATTTAAGTCACTTAGGACTGTCAGAAAAAGAGTGGGACAGTATAGCTTCAGATATAGCGAACAAAATTCCTTTTCAAGTCATAATATACAAAATTATGGATTCGGTGTCAGATGCTGAATTTCAAAGAATTCATCTTAATCAGACAAGATTTATATAATATTGAACATTGCTATAATTTGTGCTCCTGATCCGTCAGTTGTTTGCTTTGATTTATTTACGAATGCTCTTTAACATCTCAGGTCATCAGCATCCCATTCAAATCAGGGCGTGAAATGACCGATAAATTTTGCTCAGAGACCTCTCTTTCAGGCTTGAGGTTTTTTTGCATGTCGTAAATCCTCATCCATCAGGCATCAAAACGACGAAACAAGAATGAACTCGAATGACAGCCGTTATGTGTTGTTTTATAAACCACAAGACATGTCAGTGACTCCCATCCGGAATTAAAAAGTGTTGTTAATTATAATGAACAACGCACAGAGCGACTATTAAAATGCTATGGGAATGACTGTGTGTATTGACGGAACGCATGGACTATGGTTTCGAACTCATAACACAACTAGTACTGAATGACACGAGGCAAAAGTTTGCATGTGCCTTCCTTATATCCAACAGAAGCGATTTTCAGATGCTGTCTACATTTTTCCGTTAGGATAAATTCGGAAATTGGAAATATTTCCCTAAAAGGTTTATGTCCGATATAGCAGAGTCTTTCTATAATGCTTGGATTTCAATAATAGAGCGCCAACAATGAGATCGTTGTGCATGGCAAATATACAGAGCCTGGAGATAAAATATAAAAGATGACCAAGAAAAACAAGCAGATGTTCACAGTATTGTAAGAACATGTAATGGTTTTAATTAAAGACGCCGCGTTTAGGTGAAGTCTACGTTCACTTTGGGCGTAAAATTTGTAGCAGTTTTAATAATGGCAATGTCGTCGTAGATGTTGACGTAACTACCATCACAATATCGTCGGTTAGTTCAGGGCTTGATAATATAGCTGCATTTTTCTGATTGATACTTCTAGGGTGAAAGCAGTGTGATTTTAAGTACAACAAAATCACAATGGGTAGAAATCTACGGAGTTTATTAATGGTTTGTTATTACCACACAACAGTACACTCTTCTGATTACGATGTGCTCTGAGAATACTATTACATACACACTGAATTCGAGAGCCGTTTTATAATTAATATTCCTCTCCCGAAAAAAGTGCTTTTTGTCCTGTTGTAACTCGTATACTATTTTCCTATATGGATATTAGTTCAAACTTGTAACTCCTATCACTAACCACAAATAATAATTTTGTAATTTCTACCATGAAATATTAACCGCCACTTATCTATACGTAATGTTAAACTGCTGCTTCACTGTACGGAATTCGAACCACGATTTGTGCTAATGGGATTTAAAACACAACTTCTCTCTACGGAATCCAACACATAACTAACAAATTTTGTGATATAAACCGTCACTTATTACAATAGGGTTGTAATAATACTATACATTACAATGCATTAAATGTTCAATATAAGCATACTAAGCAATGAATTTCGTTCGTTTCTATTTAGTCTCAATAAAGTTGTCTGTCTCGTGTTTCATTCTTGGTATACATTATTAATTTTGTTACGCTTACCATTGGTTGATTCATTTAGTATTACAATTTTCTTATCTAATCTTTTCATATTCTTGGCTATGTATGTGTTCCTTTAAACCGTTATATTGTTATATTATTCGGTAAGGTCATTAAGATCATAAAGGCCATCAAACAAACATTAAGACATACATTGTAATAGCCCTTATCTGATGAATATTTGTTATTTGAGTTGAAAATTAAAGCCCTTACCTAACATGAAAACACGTGCAAATGAGTTCATTACATTTATATGATTAAAAACTGATTATCAATGAATGTTTGAAGCTTTAAATCGAATACTACGGTCTTTATCTTACGTAATAACATACATTAATGAACGTCTTAAATTAACATAGCTATTACTATTAATGTTTATGCCTTTATGTTGAACATTATAGTCTTTACGTAATATAACGTGTACAAATTACATTAATATAATTAAACAACTGCTATCAATGAGTGTTTTGGATCTTATTTCGGATATTTTCCATTTAAATCATTACTGAAAGAGCGAGATGCTTCCGCATTTGAGAGAATGCTTCCTACAGCAATAGATAATTTGAAATGTGACACTGACACCTCTGATTTTGTTTCATACTTCCAGGAAATCTACCTGAGTAATGCAAAATGCTGGACTTTCTGTCACAGGTTGCAAGCAGGTATGAATACTAACATGCATTTAGAACAAATGCATTACACGTTGAAATATATCTCTCTGCATGAAAAAACTGTTAAACGTCTGGATAGAGCAATATTTGCTTTATGTCATTTGTTAAAGACAAACTGCTCGACAGGCTCATAGGAAAATTAATAAACAAAATGAGGGACATTCGTCGTGGGCACAAAGCAAGCTTGGAAATAAATAAGGGCATCATTATTAGGGAAGACAGTAATTGGAAGATGCCATCCTTATTTAAAGCGGCAGGGATATATTTGTGCTAGAAAAAATCTGCACTGTAAAGGCAAATTGATCTGCAGTGATTTTAATACATGCATACACAGACACTCTTGGACATGTGTTGATTCCAGTTTAAAATGAAGTATTTGTAAACACATGCATAGCACATGTCAATTGCAGCGCCGCTATGAACAGCCTATAGCATATCATGAAGGTGTTAATGACTTTATAATAGACACTGAAGATGTTTCTGTTCTGAATGAAAAGGAGGAAATACTAGCCCAAGTGAGCGTATGAGAAAACCCAAACTAGTCTGTGCCTCTATCGGAAGAAATTGAAGGGGGGGGGGGGAAGTGCTTCAGAGGTGCTTTTGGTTGCCATTAAGGGAATTTCCACATTGAAGTTGTGAAGAACCACAGGGCACCCTTAAAGGCAACATAGCCGCAGTTCGCATCCAAAATAAACAAGTACCTATGCCCAAAACTAAAGAAATGTTTCAAAGTAGGAACAATTTTCCACAGAAAAAACTCTTTGTTACAACAACAATAACAACAAGAAAGCTCATCGCATTCCCCTTGCAAAACCTGATACAATAGATACTGGCCCCACCTCAAATTAAGAAATATCGCTTATACAGTTCGGAATACATGCTAAACTTACACTGTTAAAAGTGCATGCCTTTTCCCTTATAATTATCATTTCCTTTACGTGTTACACTACTACATTGCAGTTTTCCATTTGCTTCGCAACAAGGGTGACTTTGTGTGATTAACTAACTGCTTCCTACAACGCTGTCTGCTGTCCTTTGCTTCTGCCGCTGCCGTTTGGGACTGAGGAAATCGGATTTCTCCGCTGCCGCTCGGGACTTCCGGGTAACTTCTACTTGTAAGATCCAGTAATGGATTTTATCCCATGTGCTCCTAGACGTAACAATAGTACATTTATAAATTCTATGTTGTTTGTTTTATGAACAAACGGACGTGCTTATCTCTAAGGTACCGTATAACAATATGCCATTTTTTTTTTTTTTTATGGTTTTAAGTTTCGAATTTGGGGTGCGCATTACATTCGATGGTGCTGGCGTAAATAGAGCATTTTTGTGTACGATTGCGGAATGGTAATGGACGCGAAGCTGCACAGCTGCATGAAATGAGGTTGCCATACCGAAGGCAGTCGAGTAATTAAACATTTCCTGCAGTTAGTCGTGGAGTTGCTGAGACAGAATCTGTAGCACCACACAATGCTGATGAAGCATTTGGTACACTCGTACGACCTCATGGAGGATACTACATGGACCGCTTTGTATCCTTATCATTCTTAACGTGCTCAAGTTCTTGTGCCAGCCGATCACCCCCATGGCAGAACTTTTACCCATGACTCATTGCGCAAACTGCCAATTCCTTGTTCATCTCTTTTGTCTTGTTTACACATCAGGCAACAGAGACGGTATCATAAATTTTCACAACCAACATTTGTGGGCTTATGCAAATTTTGAAATACGATTCAGACTAGACACTAGCAAGTTGTCTAGCTCATACAATATTGAGTTTTTCCTGATCCGGAGTACATAAAAACCATATCTGCCTACTCAAGGTATAAATATGATACTATGTTAGCGCTAAAATGTAATCTGAACTGCAGCACGGTAAAACGGGTAAATTTTTAATATAATACACCCCAGTCATTTGTTTTATATTTTCCATGATGCAAAGGGTTGCATGTGGGTTTGTGGGAGTAAAACTGCTGTAGTCAAAGGAGAGTATATTTTCGCGTAACAGGAAATTGAAAACAAGCGGAGAATGTTCCTAAAATTCTCGAAAGGAATTATTTACTATTTGTGGGTCTGTATGCGTAGTAGTGGGTGCGAAATGCATTTTCACACTGTCCGGGACTATAATAGTTCGGATGAGTGGGCGATATTTGCAAACATTCCAGGCATCAATGGGGTGATTTATGAACATGATGCAATTGTTCCCGAGGAAAATGTTGTAGACCCGGACAGTGGTGAAATTCATAACCAAAGCGCAGAAAACATGTGGTGTATTAGGAGGCAGTATGCAACTTAAGATGCTTTCTTCACATCTTATCTTCACAGATTCCTGTACAGAAATTCATTAAAGTATACGAATATACTTGCATTATTTGTCACACACGTTGCAGTCCTGTCTCGATTAAGCATATTCTCAATTCTTTTTTAGTTAGAAAGAAATTTAAAAATTACTGTCATCATGGTACTCTGGAGCAAAAACTTACCAACAAGGCAACCTGTGCCCCTTCATGCAATCACGGCAAATTTCATGGGTTTACAGCATCAACATTCAATAATGACACAATGATCATGTGCGTTGTGCTCCGCCACACTTCCGCTATATATAAAGGCGTGTTTTGAACCTGATGGTTCTCCATGTGCAATCCGCGCACCTTCTATTGTTAGCTATGGAAATGAGTTATGTACACTATATTCAATGATTACCTTTAAAACGTAAACGAATGTACACAATTGGTAAACAAGTCTCCATGGCAGCACATCACCATGTACATCAGCATCGATAACACTCAATTGCCTGAAAAAACTAATTATTATTTTAACACACTTAAGAGACTGTATCATACTTCTAAACGCGTTGTGCTTATTTTTACCATACATTTACGAGCATATGTTTACATTGCCCCCCCCCATTTTCTCTCTTGATTTGATGTGAGAAGCTCGCCCCAAAAGTTTGTCTCAGTATATTGTTACACTCTTTATACTGGTAGGAGACGGTTCAGCAAATGTTCAAAAACACGACAAAGAGGTAATCGGGCACACAGACACATACACGCACAAACTAAAAGAAATAACCTAAATGCTTGCCGATCCGTTTCCAACGGATTAACTGAGTAAACATTGTGCATAAAAGATTTCAGACATTCCTTGTCCAGTCCTGTAAGACGGCCATTTGGGAAAGGACTTTCTTGGAAGATGAACTACGCGAGTTGTTGCCCCAGTTGGAAAGAATTCAAGAGATACCATACATTTTTTACCGTGCTGGCATCCATATATATTCACGTGAGCAGTCACATTACTGTTATGTCATTACAGTGGCATTTTGGTAGATCAGATAAGAACAATATACATATATTTTGAAAACCTATACTTTTAAACTGTGGATGTAGATTTCATTACTGTAAACTTGCTATAATCGTCGTTAAATAAATTTAATTCCATACAAAAAAGGTAAAGTTTACCTTATTTTTCCATTGGTTTTATTCTTAAATATAAGAAGATGCTAGTCAGATACCTTCTTACTTTGTTTTTCATTAGGAAGTGACATTAGTTTGTGGAACTGAAGCTAATTAAATACACTACGCTCGTTTGGGCCTGTATTTTACGTTATATTTTAGAGATGCATTCGATAAATGGAGGGTTTAAAGAATAAATGTGCGAGTGCGATTTATGCGTCTTTATAAAAAAAGTTTTACAAAGGTTTTATGACAATTGACAGCACTACAATGTTCGCACTCTTCGTAACTGTGCAATATACATGCTCTCCTCCTTCAGTGTACGTAAGAGCAACCAAAAAGTTTTGAAAGTGCCTTCCCAAATTCTAACTTGTTAACTTATTGAATCTCCTAATTTCACGATCCTTCAGAGAATTCTCCATCTCTCTCCACGTAGAGGTTGCAATTACTTAGCAATCCCAGCGAGATGTTGTCAGCAGAAATGAATATATAGCTTGGGCAAAATTAAAAGGTCTGTCACGCAGGAGTTGCGTAAACTAAACGAATTCCTCAGAAAGTTGAATAAATTTTAATAAAAATTAATATAAAATCCAAATTAGGCCTTATTAATTAATGAAATGAAATACGTTATGACCTTAATGTGTGGTATTAGGGGAACAAACTCAATTCTTGCAATCTCAATAAGTATCACAAAAGAAAGACCACGTATTTAGAAATAGTATTTATTATTATTATTATTATTATTATTATTATTATTATTATTATTATTATTATTATTATTATTTAGATTAAGCCACAAAAATGAATGGTATACTATTATTAAATGAAATATATGACCACTGATGGACAAAGATAGGCATTTAAGCATTGTTAAATGCAATCGTGTTTATGAACTTACCCATTGATATTATCTTTACATTCACTTAAATAGAGAAAAATAACAAAGTTTCCAGTTACATCCGGAATTTAACAGATGATGTTCATATGTTTCAATAAAACAAAACCATGTTGCTATTTAAAAACTATTTCGATATATAGAATCAGCAAAGAACAATCGAAAGTTTCATCGTTTTTCAATGGCTTTGAAATTTAATTTAAATTTTGTTTTATCAAAAACATAACTCAACCTTTTCTGAAGGTTATTAAGAGCGCTCTTACATACAAACATAATTCTCAAACATATACTAGATTAATATTTCACAGCTACTATCTTCACGACGATACTTTTTTGATTATAAAACATATGCAATGTTATAAATACAGTTGTTTATATGCTAAATAAGTTTCTCGCGTTATTTTAAAACAATATAAAAAAATTAAATGCAAGAGTACTTTTTAAATTTCGATTTTCTAGTATACCTTTACTCCATAGAGTCCAATTTCCATAATTTTCAGAAACTATTTTTCTTATTTACTCAAATGGTATGTACCGAATTTTGTTGGAAGAAACAAATACTGGTGCCGCTAGAGGGATTTTTAAATTTTGGACAACCCTCTCTTAATGGCCCGATTTCCCTGATTTTCAGAAACTATTTTCCTTATTCATGGCACATAAGGAGTTTCGTTGTGCAACAAATATTTATGCCTCTACAGCGATTTTTAAATCCCCCCCCCCCTGCAAATATTCCAACTTCACTGATTTTCAGAAACTATTTCGCTTATTTTATTTCAATGGCATATATAAAGTTTCCTTTAAAAAAAATTAAATGTAGCTGTTAGAAAGGTTTTTTAATTTGGGCTTAACCCCTAAAAGTTTTTAAGTATATCTCCACTCCCGATAATCTGATAATTTTTCGAAAAGTATTTTTCTATTTGATTTAAATAGTATATGCCGAGTTTTGTTGTGAAAAAACAATTATTGGTGCTGCTATAAATTTGGGTTTCAGGTAACCCCCTGATTTTAAAAAACGATTTTTATTATTCAATTTAAAGGCATATATGGAGTTGCGAAAAATCATATATCATATATTAATGCCACTAGAGCGATTTTTAAATTTTGTGTTTCAGGTAAACCCCCTCCCAATAGTCCAATTTCACTGATTTTCGAAAACAAATTTTCCTACTTTATTTCAATGGCATATATCGAGTTTCCTTTAAAAGTGTTTAAAATTGCAGCCGTTAGAGCGATTTTTAATTTCCACTTTAATCGCCAAAAGTTTTTCAGATATACTCCCACTTCGAGGGACCCGATTGCCATGCTTTTCGAAAACTACTTTTATAAATTTATTTGAAAGATTTTACTGAGTTTCGTTGTGTTAAAGAAAAAATTGCGACCTATAGAGCGTTTTTTAAAATTTTTTATTTATTTATTTGTTTATTTTTTCCCGCTGTAGGTTAACCAGCATAACTGGGGACCCACCAATGGTTCAGTTTTGCTGGTTAACGAACTCGAAAAATCGTTGTTATTGTTGGGCTTTGTGCCGAATTTCGCTGAGAAAAACCCAAAATTGAACCGTTAGAGCGTTAACAGACACACACACACACACACACACACACACACTTTTTAAATAGTATTTAACGCCCGTTTTTACTACTGAGGCACCACAGGCGGTGGACACTGATGATACATGAGATGAAATGATAAATTGGGAAAGAATATTTTTTAAGGAAGGAAGCTTACTAGGCCTAAGTTTAGGGTACCTCCCCGGCATTTGCCAGTTATGAGGACTGAGGAAACCCTGGAAAAAATCCCAGTCAGGGAGGACGGTTCTGGTGGGATTCGAACCCCAGACCTCCCGCTCACGAGGAGTACGCGCCTAAACGACCTCGGCCACCCGTGGTGGTCACACGCACACACATAGTAACTAGAAAGAATAAAATACTTAGAAAAAGTCACAGATTTGTAATCGCTATATTTCGAAATTCTCAAGTTCTTCTATGGCACGAAATCAAGTGAAGGTGGCAAAAATATTGAATATCGAAGGTAATGTTATGCATGGAAGCAGATAAAACAAGCAACAAGGGTGTGTGAGAGGGAGGGAAATATATATATATGTGTGTGTGTGTGTGTGTGTGTGTGTGTGTGTGTGTGTGCAGAGAGAGAGAGAGAAAGAAGGAAATGACACTTTTTTGTCTTTTTCGGTACCCAGTAAATACGATAGATGCAGATTTGGATAGATTAATAAAAGATCTTTCCATTGGTATGACCACAATGTCTGACATTCCTTCGGAATTCGCTAAAAGGTTGTCCAACGGTAATAGGTTGCACTCGAGGGAACAATCAGGAGTCGCAGGATGCAAGGACAGATGGTCGAGCACATGGGTTTTTAGGCCTCCAGTTTCCTCCATTGGCATTTGTCGCATAAGCAGATACATTTTTCATGCAAAAGCAGCAGTCCTCTTCCTTTCTTTATCCGACGACGGTAGTCTAAGGGTGGAGCACTCTTTTGTAAAACCAAGGTTCGTGGGTTCAAACCCGATCAAGCTCGATGGATTTTTTAGAACGGAACAATCTCGAGCTCAAGTCCCGTGTCATAGATTTGCAGCACGTAAAAATCTACATACCTGGAAACAGAAGTCCCTGCACAAAATGATCGGCCGTTTCACGTCCATTCACCTTAGTACCCTGTCCTACGGTGATGGAGGCAATGGGCAGAGTGGTGGTGGTGGTTGAAAAATAAGCGTAACTAAAGTATCATTGGTAATGGGAGGCGCTCATGATTGAGGATCAAGTCTTTCTATCTTTAGATATCACCGCCTCTTTTCCTAAAAAAAAGGGGTCCAACACATAAGTGCTGTAGTATACTGCAAATATCATCATTGCTTTTGGCAGTCAGTCAATCAATGAGAATGAAAAACCTGTCGAGCAACAAGCGACATTGAATCATTTTCAGCCAGCTATCTATAGTTCTATGTTTTGTTTGAAGTGTTGCAGTAATCATCACCAGTGTATGTCTATCAACCTTTTTGGACCGTTTGGTGAGCACATTCCATCCGCATCTTCTGCTCATTAGCTGAGGAATGAGTGATATTTCGCTGCTTTAAGTGTTGGTGGGTATAGTGCCAATGTTGCCAGCAATGATACCAACTCCATACTTAGAATATCAATAGTGATGGGGCGATCTTCTTTCAGCAAGTGTCTCACTCTTTGAAATGTTCACAGCTTCCCAGACCAACCAGAGTGAGAGTTTCAAAGTTTCTCATCTTTATTCAAATAATCGAATCCATCTTGTAATGTATCAAGTGAATATCATATCATGAACTGCAATCAAGTCTTAGTGGAATTTGTTTTATTTTTTTTCACTTTTTTTAATCTGTGAAAATGTAGACTTTAATACATTTTCTAGAAATAAGAGGGCTGCAATTTACTTTTCGGGATTTGAAGAAACTATATAAGATATACTTTTCTGTTGTCAGTACTGGAAATAGCGTGTCTTGATTAGTAATCACAGAGGAAAATAGCACGAAACACCTACTATTGCAGCTTCAGCAATATGTTAATTGTGGTCGTACGTTCGTTGAGTAGTAGGTGACTCGAGAGAATATTCATTCGATGATATTTTTATATGTGTGGCCTGACCAACAAGAATGACTGAAAATATTACAGAGAGCTTTATTAAATGGTGCTTGTCCGTATATAAAAGTTTGTAACTAGATGTGCAGTTGAAAGACGAAGTCATAGGGGACGATCAGCAAACGTAGTCACAGGTGAAAACATAGCTTATGTAGAAGTCATAATGAAAAACTAGGAATTTTTCCCTAGTGAGGATTCGATAAACATCCATGTGCCGCAAATGTCAAAGAAACCTGCAAAAATATCTTCTGTTGTCGCTCACAACCTTATAGAACAAAAGGAACTACGACTGACTGGGGCGGCAACCATTTGTCGTTGTGACAATGGCAGCTCCCGACGTATTCACGATATCTTTACAGGTGACGAAAATTGGATTTAGCAATAAGACCCGGAATCCAAGAGCTCTTCCCAAATAATGACCCCCCATTGAATGTTAAGCAATGTCGAAGTGTAGCCCGGAGATTGCGGGTTTGTTTTCAGCATGTGGACGTATTGCAACCACTCCACTCTAAGAATAAAAACAATCACTGCCAGCTGGTACATCTGTTTGCCTCCCCAGCGCCTTCAGAACACTAACAGAAAGAAGTTTGGGTTGCGAGGATTGCTGCTTCATCACAACAATGCCTCTGTGCACACTACTGTGGAAACAAGGGACTTTTGCAAGAATCGTGACCATCCGCCGTACGGTTCAGATCTGAATCCTGTAACTTTTTGCTCTTTTTAACTGTCAAGGGCCATCAGTTTGGAAATCTGGAAGAAGTTGTTGCGTCCTACGAGGGGGTTCGTACTATAACTGAAGAAGCACAGTGTGGCTGCTTTTATGCGTGGTTCCGGAGATTGTAACTTTGAACTGAGAGTGGGATGACTTCGAAAAGAAATAGGTAGAATTTGTGAGTTATGAACTCCTAAAGTATAATCCCCAAAATTAAAAAAACTACCTTTGTAACTACGGTTTCAAACATGTACATTTATTCTTTATTATATTTCCTAAAATATTTCTATAATAAGTGTTCAACAGACTAGTGCATTTGTATCAATAATATTTATTAGTTTTTACTTCTAAATATAGAAATTATAATTGCTTCTATCCAATTTTCAAAGCTACATATTTTTATTTTAACATGCCACCAGCCCAACTATCAAAAACATTTACTCTGAAGAAATTTTCGAGATTGGACTTAATTCTCAAGAAAAAGTGGCAAGCGTTTCAGCGGAAACACTCTTAATTAAAGTTCATTTTCGTAATACCCTTCATCCAACCAAAAACCTTACGAAAGTCAACATAATATGTAGATATGCTTTGCTTTAGCCAAACTGAAACTTCATGCTGATGTGCTAGTAACGCAGTTTTGCTGGAAAGTCATGTAGAACTTTATGCTGACAAAACCTGATCGCATTTCGCATGATTGCAAATATAATCGAAGCCAACAACCGTCCGGATGAGAGTTATATCTGTCTTAATCCGCAAGAACCTTTTACCAATGTTGTGCTGTAGCAAGAGATACTTTGATGTAGACACTTTGAATCATTTTATGTTCTTAGAGGGTCCTGGTATCCAAGGAAAATACAGTTTTTCTTTTTCATTTAAATATTTGAAAACATATTGCGACTCCAACAGCGTTAAATGCCGAATTTATACTAAAACGTGTAGTTTTACTTTGTAAAAGAAATGTTTTTGTAGCAAAGTCTCAAATTTCAAATGTTTTTTAGTATTTAGTGTAGATTCAAATTAAAAGTTCTACACATTTTCGCGGAATCATTGCAGAGTTAACGCTCCAGGATATCGTTATCGCAAGTAAGCTATTAAGAGCAGGAAAGCGTCACGGTTTTCTAAATTTTTTTTAACTGAAATGTTTTCATGGACCACTTTCATACATACACTGCTCCAGAGATAGCAGCATTATAAATAGAGCCCGGATTTTATGTAATGTAAAATTGAGAAATATGTATCATAAATACGAGAGATAGGTCATAAGTAATGGCACTCTCTTTTCCCCCTCGCGAACAAAGGATAACACGAAAAATCACGCCGCTCGTTAGCCGGTTAGCTGGCCAGCCGGGTCTCGGTGATTAGCAGGGGGGATAAAACAATACACAAACCAATTTAAGAAGCTTACCAAATGAGATGTTGAAACTGTCCGCCTTCATTCTCCACACATTTTTGACAACTCTTTATAAAATTATTCACCACTCGCCGTAATTCATTTTGAGAAATCCGGACAATTTCCTGATGAATATTATCTTTGAGTTCTTGTATGGTGTGTGGGTTTGTCTTGTACACGGCATTTTTTTTTAAATTCATCCAAGAGATAATAAATACAGGCAGTTAAATCGGGGGACCGAGGGGGCCACAAATCCCTACCAATAATTCTGCCTTGTGGAAATACATTCTGAATGGCTCTCATGGAGTATGAGCAGTGGCAAAGTCCTGTTGAAAAAATTGCATGATCACGCTCCCTGTCGTTTAATTCTATGAAAAAAGAGGGGTTAGTATGGTGTTCACATAAGTAACAGAATCAATTGTATGCTCAAAAAACATTGATCCTATGATTCTTTTAACACTGAGTTAACACATATGAATCGTACATAAAAACACGCTGTGCTGTAAACACAAGAGGCATAATAAACGTTATGTATACTGTCTAATTAAGAAACGAACAACACAACACATACCCGGGAGCAGCTGCGCTTCACTGCGACAGTCAGTAAGATCAACAAGCAACCAAACAGGCCTGCTACTCCTTCCACGACGTGGCAAACTAGTGCGGGCTCGCTAATAGAAAAACCCCTCGCTGCGGAGAAAGCATCACGGAAACCACGGTATACAAGTACAGAAAATGAAGTGTTAAGTTATAGGAAAGATTGTGTCTGTCAGTACTCACTTTGCAAGAGTTTATATGGACTTAGCAGTGATTTTGGGATGTGAAACTGAGAAAAACCACTGTAGAAAAAAGACGAATCTTCCTAAACAAATTAGCGAAACACTGAACAGAAGCATACAATGGTCAAACGTTTTAGAATGCAGGGGAATAATTTCAACGGTGGCAAATTTCAACAATACGCGAGTACTAATCATTTTCATAAACATAAAGCAGACGGGTGATGCTATGTTGTCAGTTTAGTTTTACTGAGAAGGAAGAAAGTGGCTTTAATTGATCTGCAGCTTTTATCAATTCTAAGAGTCAACGACAACTCGCGGCAGCATAAGGTCGGGGTGCACAACTTTGCTAATACTACTGCTAAATATAGATTACATGCTTCTAGAAGTTTAATAACCAGTTTTATTTCTCGTGCTTGAGTGGCTGAACATACAAAACAGAATTTGAGAAAGAGAGAGATATTATTTGTCTGAAAATGATACTTGAAGCCCTGGTCTGTCGTTTTTTAATTTAAAATTTCTCTTCCAGTGGTCGCAAAGAGAAAGACTTGCAATTTAATTTTTGTATAGTGTTTATTTCGTTTATATTCAATTAACACTAAACGAAACAAAGCAGGTACTTTAGTGAGAAATATTACTTACTTAAAACAAGTATTAGAGGTAAAATGGAAAATAGTTTCAAGAGATTTATTTATTTGGTTTGTTTATGGACGCTCTTTAACATCTCAGGTCATCAGCGTCCCATTCAATTCAGAGCGTGAAACTGCCGACAAATTTTGCTCAGAGGCCTCTTTATTCAGGCTTGAGGTTCTTTTTCGTGCCGTAAATGTACGACACAGGACCCACGGCTTTACTTCCCTTCCGAAGGAAGCCATACTTACGATTTTTACGCCCCGAAAAAATCCATCAATCCTGGCCAGGTTTGAACCCGCGATCTTGGGTTTAGAAGGCAAGTATGATTACCACTACATCACCAGGACCGACTAGTTTTAAGAGAAACTAAAGAAAACTAGTGCGAACAAATCCCAGAAAATTGCACGAAATCAACAGGGTAAAAGTAAGACCCACCAAGTACTAAAGAGAGAATGAAGTTCATTAATGTTTCTTGGGAGTGACTAGTTGTTAGTTTTTCTTATAAGATTTCATAATCGTTTTGTTAATATTGCTTAAAATAAAATACTGACACAAGCATTCATTAATGTATCTTTTATGAAAGTTAGGTGCCCAAATATAGAATTATGTCAGACAAATATTTTCTGGAATAACTAGAAGTTTCTTCCGGGCTTAGGAGCAGTGGTCTGTTGGAGCTAAGGAGTCCAAACGTTTTATCCCCACCTGCGGATGACATCTTCAGTGTCCGAGTCTTCTGGGCGAAGGTCCTGGCACGAGAAATAATACTGGTTATTAGTTCTGGGCATGCTACGCTTCACAGATTTAGTTTTTTGAAGTTTTAGTTTTGTTTAGTAGCATTATTATTTCTGTAGATTTTAAAACCTGTAGAATTTAAATTGTATTGATAAATGTAACAGAGAAATAAATAAAAAGTAATATGGAGTATTGTGTCCTGATATAGAATCAAATTATCAGGAAACAAGCGTTGCAGAATAAAATTTAAAATTTAAAAAAAATAATGTGTAAGTATATGTGAATCATAAGGTTTAACTTCAATATGTGAATTGTATGTCGACAAAAGTGAAAGTTTTCTGGTGTAGCTGTTTACGGGAGCCCGGAATGCCAAGTAAGCCATAAACCGCTGTTCAAAGGAAGAGTAAACCCAAAGAGACCAGTGTTATGCCACTTCTTAAAAGACCTTTGGTGAGTGTTAATAAAGTCAAGGCCTTTTAAATACGTTAAGGGGAACGAATTCGCCAGCCGTTTGTTCTGTTAACTTTAAACCAACCAATGTAAATAAATGTTTTAAACTTTCAAATAGTAGCGGGTGGCAAACGTTGGCGGTTAAATTTCAATCATCCAATAGTAAATGTATATTTTGAATTTTTAAGGCAATGCGTGGGACTTGCACGTGCTTGTGTGCCCCTCGTGGCTTAGTGAAGCCAACGATTAGTTAATTTGAATTGAATACATATGGAGGTGTTTGCTCCGCTGCAGCAGGCAGTTCAAATACACCATTTGTGATAGTTCATATTATCAGTTTTGAGTTCATCAGTTGACATACGCAGTTCAGAAGTGCAGTTCACAGAATCAGTTCGTGCACTTATTTGTAATATCTACATGGCGCAACACTGATCTTGACGCCTTACATTCTGCAAGGACCCATTTGGCAACTCAGGTCAGAAAATCAGTTCAACACACCAGATTAAAGCAGTTCATAGGAGCAGTTTAGATAGTTGGATAATCAGATTCAGTTCATGTTCTTGGAGGTCGGGGCAGATAAAGTTACATACGACGTAGCTAATTCTCTCGTACGCAGAACACTAGAGGGCGAGAGCGTTCTTGGGATAATATATTATCATACATGTTCAGGTCTACTCGTCGCGTGATTATTAACACAGTTGATATCCTCGCCCAGTCCTGTTGAGCTCGAGTCACAAAATAACTGAACAAAACCCTGAGATATTGTTATATAGCGTGAGCAACAACAACAACAAAGCTATCGATAGTCAATTAACGATATGCCGCTGCAAAATATGATGATCAATAACTAAATTGCTTCATAATTACCAATTAACGAACAAAGCCGCTTCAAAATTGGTGCCAGTTACACCAACCGCTTCAACCTTCCTGAGTATTTTCTTCTAGCCTGTTCTTAAAGAAGCATGAAAATTTACTGCGTCTGACTAATATTTGGCGTATTATTTTTAAGTTGTTTAGTTATAGAAAGTCACTGACACAGGAAATTATGTAGATTTCTGTGGAATTTGCTGAGTATGAAGTTCAGAGGACATAAGGTATAGGAAACGCAGTGGCGTATAAGTGAAGAAAATGTTCTAAAAAGTATAACATGACATTAACATACATTGTGTGAAGTAAATTATACTTTTTGTTTACTATAATCAAGATATGAAACGAATAGTTTAGGCCTTTATTTTTATTGTTTATAAGCTTAAATTTTCTATTAAAATTTCATAACACAACCAAATAATTTAGCTAAGTGATTTCATTCAGCATTCACTTTATTATTCAATTCTAACAGAATTTATTTTGTAAGTTTAAAAACTACATTCTTTTTGGATATTCTTATCCTAAATCCAAACTCTTTTTTACCAGAACAATTTAATTTCTTCGGTAATAACACGAGTTCTGGTATTTTTTCGGTAATTTAATTAAGGTTAACACATGTTTGTTGTCGTGATAATTATTTATCAATTAAATTATCTAAGAATAAATTATAAGCAAGAGGGAGAATTGGTAAGATAATTGCAATGCGAGAACGGTGTCATTTAAAACAAATGAACATTTGAGATTATAATAACAGTTCATAGCTCGTTGTTTGTTCAATTTCGTAATTTAGTTCGGCGCAAAATTCTGAAAATTGATTCCATTTCACCTTTTTGTTTCTTTTAGTATTAGATCTTGTACCGGTTTTTTACATTTTGCATTCGCAAATCACAAAATCTCGCCATTTTTTAGTTTGTACGAACTGCCAATAGCGAAGAGGAAAATGCATGAGTATAGTCTTCCTAGATCCCTAGTCGAATCGAAGCAGAGATTAGAGAACTCAAAAAAAAAAAAAAAAAAAAAAAATTAAGCAGGAGAAACAAAAACTATCAGTTTTTCAGCACCATGCTTTAAAACTATCGATTAAGTTCCATTCTGACTGGTGAATATGCTGTCAATGAAATCGTACGAGGGTAGGTCCATAAGTATCCGGCCTTACCATGTTCTAGGTATGATAAAAACAAAACCTGTATTTCACTTTTAAATATAGTTACCCCTTATTGCAATACATTTCTCACATCTTTGAATTAACATTTCAATTACCCCCCTCCCCAAATAGTCAGAAATCTTGCTTACAAAATGGGCATAAACAGCATCCATCGTTTCTTTGTCACACTTAAATTTCCTTCCTCGAAGGCCCTTCTTTAGTTTTGGAAAGAGGAAATAGTCACTGGGAGCTAGATCTGGGCAGTAGGGTGGATGATCGGTCTCCTTGAAGCCACATTTCTTCACAGCTTCCTTTGCAGCAAGAGTTGTGTGCACAGGCGCGTTTGTAGTGAAGAAGGCGCACACCACCACTCAGTTTTCCATGCCTTTTCTCTTTTATGGAAGCGCGTAGTCCAGCATATTACTTCCCATTTACTGTGGTGTTCCTCTCCTTGAAGTCAATGAAGAGTATTTCTTTACAATCTCAAAAGATTGCGGCCACGATCTTCTAGGTTAACTGAGTGACCTTGACCTTTAGAGATGGTGCTTCGCCAGGTTTACACCTGCACTCCATTGATTCTCTTTTGGACAAGGGATCATAGTAGAGGACCATAATTTCATATCCTGTGACAATAGTTTGCATAACTTCTCTCTCGTGATGAGTCGTTGCTGCTTTTGGACTGAGGAAAGAAGTCTAGGCACCCATCTTGCACTAACCTTATTCATGTTTAAATGTTCATGAATAATTTGAAGGACTGCTGTTTTAGAAAGACCCAACTTGGCTACTATTTCTGTAACTTTGAGCCGTCAGTCTTCCATAATTTCTCCTTCCACAGGAGCGATGTTTTCAGAAGTGAGCGCTTCCAAGGGCTGACCTGCACGCTCTTCATCTTCAATGCTTTCTCGACCCATTCGAAAAAGTTTGGTCTATTCTTTTACGGTAGAATATGAGGGGGATGCTTACCCATTTACACCGTCCAATCGCTGTTTAATTTCCTTTGTGAGTAAGTCCTTCTTTAGTGAAGAAACATCAGCTCGATACTCCATTTTGAACATGTCACAATCTTGCATACACAGCCTTCTTTATGCAACTGAGCACAGCAGAGCGGAAGTTAAAGCTGCAATCATTTATTTAACAGATAAGGTTTGACACCAAATAAAGGTTTTGTAAGGGAGATAATCTTATCGGCGAGGCCGGAAACTTGTGGACCTACTCTCGTACGTTGGCTGAAAGACGCTGAAATGCAATTATCAAGATAAGCACACGATCAACTTTTTCAAATGATTCATGTTTATTGTCCTTGTTGGTAGGAAAATCCCCAAACCAGCAATGCTCTCCTCTTGATCTTAGTAGTTCATTGACATTAAAATAATAAAATGATAAATTGTATTTAAAATTGTTATTAATGTTATCTGCAGCATTATACTATAGTAAATCTTGTACCTATTCTCTTTCAAGGTAAACTAAATATGCGAAAGGAAATTTTCTATTAGTTTTTCACCACATGCTTCGGCGAGATGATACATTCTGATTTTAAATTAATGTTCTATGGTTTACATCACATTAATCTTTCGCTGGATAGATTATAGCAGTTTACAATTTACAATTCTCAAAAATATACCTGGAGGAATATTTTTTGCCGAAATATTGTTACAGTGCCAGGTGTTTTGGTCATCAGCTAATAGTTTTGCTGTCACCCTCGTTGTTGAGTTCAGGTGCAGCGGAAAAAGTGTATTACTCGAGATTGAAGGAACCGCCACGTGTGGCCGAGGTCGTTAAGGCACGGATTCGTGAGCGGGAGGTCTGCGGTTCGAATCCCGCCAGGACCGTCCTCCCTAACTGGGTTTTTTTCCAGGTTTTCCTCAGTCTTCATAACTGGCAAATGCCGGGGAGGCACCTAAACTTAGGCCTGGGACGCTTCCTTCCTTAAAAAAAAATATATCCTTTCCCAATTTATCATTTCATCTCATGTATCATCAGTGTCCACCGCTTGTGGTGCCTCAGTAGTAAAAACGGGCGTTAAACACTACTCGAGATTGAAGAAACATTGAATGGGAAGATTACGAAACTCCTGTTGCTGTAACAGACCTTCATAGAGTTAGATATCTTAAAAAGCTGCAAATCAGCAGGATGTTGTGTACTACACCATCCAACTTTCACTGAGGTTATTACTTTGATAACCGTTGCAGAATCCAGACGCCTGCACTCTTTGAAGATCGTAACTGTTGTCAATGCAGTTTGGGTGCAGACAGTGAATGGCCCCTGAGTGCTTAGGCAAACCTTGGACTGAAGGCTTTTCGTCGCAACACTGGGAATGTTTTAACTATTGCATAAAGCTAAAGCAGCAGATGGTGTTGAGATGCAAATGGCAGCGTTATCCTAACAAAGATCGCCAGAAAATTCTTTTTACTGACTTTCTATATTGATGAAAGCTACAATTGCCAAAATGTCAAACTTTATGAGAAGCTTATAAGAGAGGCTCGAAGGTCTAAAGAAGTCATATCGTGCCTCAGTAATGGTTTGGTGGGGAGTGTCTCTAACCTTCATTTATTTAAGACAAAGTACACGAAAGTACTCTGCTGAAACCTGTTGTGAAGAACAGACATTGAGATTTCCAGCAAGATTCAGCTCCAGCCCACAAGGCCCACCGTGACTTTAATTGGGAGTAATGTTCCAGATTTTATTAATGCTCAAGATTGGCTGCAGTCTCGACAGAACCACCAACACTGCAAACTGCGGTGTTTTAAAGAAGAGGCACTTGTAGTCGACATTGTAGAATTTCTTAACAGGTATAATACATGATGTTATAGAGAAACTTCGGTTATATGTGAGGGAAAAATGAGAACGTTTGGAATACATGAAAAAACAGCATATGGAAAGCAGGTGGAAACGTATTAAAATATGTTGCAGTTGCTTAGCTGAAACACTGTAACAGGATACTATAAACTATTCATTCGTTTTCAAAGCGCTGTATTTTCCAAAGTATTACACGTACAAATATGATCGATAAACTCACCAAGTTTTCTTCACACTCTACTTGGTTCTTGGGTCATACGTCCAGACGGTAGTTCAGCTCATTCCACACATTTTGTAGTATCATCCTGTTAATGGCTATCATTGCAGCATCGATGCGTTCCCTGAGCTCTACTAGTGTTCCTGGCAGTGGGAGTACATTAACAATATGCTTAATGTATGAGTTTCCTCAAAGGAAGAGGTCACAAGGCGTTAGATCAGGTGATCTGGGTGTCAAGTGAACAGAGCTACGTCATTCTCACCAACGCGCCCAATCCAGCGTTAGTCCTTCGTTTAAGTAGCGACGTGTTCCAATGAGGGGGTGCCCCATCTTGTTGCAAGATAAAATCCCCGAAATCAGCAGCCAGTTGTGGAAACAACCCCAACTGCAACATATTCAGGTAAGATGTGCCAGTTACAGAAGAAAAACGGCCCGTGCAGCTTTGTCTGTGACAATGCACAGAAAACATTCACTTTTGGTGAATCTCTTTCAAGAGCTACAGTGCACGAGAATTTTCGGTGCCACGCATTCTCACATTATGACGATTAACCTTCCCGGATAAGTGGAATGTTGATTCATCGCTGAATATCAACTTAACGGCGAAATCTTTATCTTCCTCCAATACATCCTGCATTGTGACGGAAAAACTCATGTGCCCGTCATAATCTTCCGGCTTTAATTGTTGCAGGACGGTACGGTTTGGAATATAACCGTCGTCATACAGTTTGCTGCGGTTGTCCAAGTTCGCGCCTTGCTGGGACCGTTGACTACACACTGAGCTTTCCCTCACTCTCTGCACTGTTTCATGTAGCACATTTGGCTGACGGTACTTTTCCGTTTACACAGACAACGTGTCCTTAAATAGCCGATACAACGCAAAATGCTTTGTTTACAAGATGATTCTTTTCCGTACTCTCTTCTGGAATCGCGTTGCACTACTATAACAGACGAACATCTCGCATATTCACAACACAAAAATTCATTTCTTGCTTTGTCGCCATTTTATAAAGGCACTGTGGTGCGTTTACGGTTCCTTTCTTATATCATGTAATACATGATTTATATTATATTACATTTGTACATGTAATACTTTGGAAAATATAGCGTTTTGAAAACGGATGAACAATTTATAGTAGCCCTGTATTATAGCAGGACTAGTATATCGAAAAAATAGGAACATTTCTTTACTTCCCTCTTTCCTAAAGAAAAGTGTTCTATCTTTCTTTCGTTCCTTTTCCCCTTATTGGTGCTTAGTAGCTGATGAGAACGACGTTGTTGCATTTACTAACCATAATAATTATTGACATTTGTAAGAAATATCCAAAAGTAGCATAGCGGTGTTGAGACAATTTATCCATCCCTGCATGTCATACAGTTAACACCTAACCAGATGCAGTGAATGCAGTTAACTTTTATTTTATGAAGAATTGATACGAGTATTTCACGGTCCCCATGAAAACCAAGCTGTGAGCTTGTTGACAAACGCCAAAGCAAATAAGAGGGTTCGCACGTGACCTCTTATACCAACAGCCTGGAAGATGGTAATATCTACAGCTGTTCCTGAGAAGGTTCTCACTTAATATCTTCTAAACACATGCAGCAAAATTTCAAGGTATGTGCTGCAGAAAAACAAGACCAGAGGGCGTGTGGCGGAAATTCCTAATTGCCCGCATATCAGCCGTGATTCACGCCCTTCCGGTTATTTCAGGCTGTAGCCGTATTTCTTGCTTGAGGGACTTGCTCTTGTATCCTGAAGAAAGCAAAACCCATTTTTATTCATTCATAGAGTGTTGTCAGAATTTCGTTCTTCGGTAATAGCTTCCATGATACACAGGAAAGGAGACATAAATCAAAATATGATTGTGATGAGATAATAGACTCAAGCAAATATTGTATCTACATAGATTTGAGCGTTTTTACATTTTTGTCATGAAGCAATTCTGTGATGTAGATACCTTGGTTAACTGTATTCTTACTACAGTAGTGAGCACATAACAATATTGTTATCGTCATTCTGGTTATCCCAAAAGCGGTACACAAAACCGCTTTGTTTTACCAGCACCTCTATGTCTTGAACTTTTTCATTAAGAATTTTTTTTAAAAGTCTGCCAAGTATAAGGTATATAAAACTGTCAACGAAAAGCATAATTCATAATTCTCCGACGAAACTAGACATCAGTTCATTTAAAAAGGAAATTAGAGTAAAATGATTTCTGAAATGATCGTTATAAAACAGCGAAACGTTTAAAAGTGCAGTCATTGGGACTGAGATCAGATATTTCTTTCATCAATGAGTGTCTATATCTTAAAATCATAATGCTCTAAAATAACGTAACAAAACTAAATTCGTCAGTTGCTGTTGAAGAATCCAACGAAAGCCCACCAAATTACCGTGACATGTTTACAGCAGTTTTTCAATGTGCTGTTTCTTAGTAACAGGAAAGAACTGCAAAAGATCTGTCCCTCTGACAGAAATGGAAGAGCATAGGTAGAAATCTGTTGTCAGCTTATCTCAAATACCGTGGACAAAAAATAAGTTTATTACTTCCCAATATTTCTGCTTTATAGTAACTGTTACACAGAATTACATGTAATAAGATAGTGGAATTTCCTTTTGGGAACAATATCTAGATAAATGTCGAAGAACAAAATAATCCATAAAAAGATAAAATAAAAAATGTGTATATATAAGTTAAACAAAATAAATATGATTTATTAGTCTTAGTGGACAGTAGAAATGAGTAACATATTGAATCAGAACTATGCGAATCGGAAATTGAATTTGGATGCTGGGATTTCTGTATCGTAATCAAGATTAAAGAAAGCAGGACCAGAGATATTTGGCAGAACTGATAGAAAAAATTATGGCATAATTATATTAAAAATTATGAAAATATTTCTTTTCTTAAAAAGATTATTTGCATTCTATTTCATAAATCTTAGAAATTTGGTTTTTATGAAATTACATACATAGGCAATAATAGAAAGGATATATTGCTTTATATGAGGAATAATACATGGAGAGATAGTTGAGGAGATAATGTCTTTTACGTGAGGGTTTACTTATGAATAAGAAGGATTAGAGTTAATGGATGGAGGGGGGGGGTTAAGAGTAGGAAATTGAATTCTTCATATTGAATGTAGATTAGTTGAATGGGGAATGTAACTTGACTTAAAAGGAGAAACATTTTCTGAATTGTACTTTGGAGCAGATGAAGTTGGAAACACAAAATTCACAGTACCCATACGGAATTTTTGTGACGCTCGAATATAGGCCCTGCGTCTTTAATGTTGATATCTTCTGCTGGGTGATTCCATTTTAAAGGCTCCAATGGTTCATCGTAATTTGTTCCCCATGCATTACATTATACAGATTTGATGTGCCGTATACGCTTTAGCAATTTTAATATTACTCAGCCTTTGGGATTCTCCGAGTTTAATTATTTATTTATTCTGGCAGAGCTAAGATCGTTAGGCCTTCTCTTCCGCTCTACCAGAATTAATAATAATTGCATAAAGTTATAGCGACAATATTACAACGATAGCATTGATAGTAAAGTTGACAATACTCTTACACCTATAAACCAATGTAAAACATGATGTATATAAATAAATGCATGATAATACATAAATATTAATAATGAAAAATGAAAAATATTAACTTAAGAAGATTCAAAACAAGAAAATTAAGAACAATATACAACAAACACCTGAAATGACAATTTAACATATATAAACCTACGTAAATCCTGAAAGTGGAATCAAAGATACAAGCAAAACATAAAATTAAAAACCCTATCATAGTCTGAAGGAGTTAGGAACATTTATGATAGTAATAAAATAATAGAATGAATAATTCTACAGCAGGTAAAACGAATAAATACATGCATTGTAACACCAGTAATCTAAATCTACGGCAATCGATTATTTCTAATAATATTAAACAATTTCTTATTAAATGCTCCTAAAGTTCGGCAGTCTCTGACATCCCGTGACAACGTATTCTAGAGACGGGCAGTGGTTACTGTAAATGATGAGTAAAGTGATGTTCGGTCAATGTAATAATAGTATGTACCGTGTTTCAGAACGTGTGTTAAGATTATGAGAGGAAGACAGATTTTGAAAACGAGAAGATAGATAATTTGGAGAAGATGTATGGATAATTTTGAAAAGTAGTGTTAGGCAATGAATGTTTCTTGGGTCTTTCAGGCGGAACCAAGACAGAATATCGAGGGAGGGTGTTATATGATCGAACAGATGCACATCGCAGATGTAACGTATGCACATAATGTAAACACACTGTAATTTTTACATTAAGTTTAAGTCTGTGGGCAGAAAATCGCAATAGTCGAAGTGAAGCATCTCCAGGGATTGTACCAATATCTTTTTAAAGTTATGGGTAGAACACGTTTAATCTTTTAAATGTATGAATTAGAGAACTTACCTCCCTGCAGATTTCAGCAGCATGGTTTTCCCAACAGAGATTACTGTCTATAATAACTCCAAAGTTTTTCGCAGAATCAGTGAAGGGAATTTCTGTTTGATTGATATTAATGGGAGGAATATTGTGTGTATCTATAGCACTTAGCAATCGCTGGTGTCCCACGACCATAGCCTGCGATTATAAGAGATTAAGACCAAGGCCTACAGTACGCGTCCATGAATAAATTGAGTTTATATCTTAGTTAATTTTAGCATTGCGTCATGAATGCCATTAGTTCGAGAGAGTATGTAAAGTTGTAAGTCGTTGGTGTAGAGGTGGTATTTACTGTGGCTAATTGCACAAGATATGTCATTGATGTATAAGAAAACAATAAGGGACCTGGAACCCTATCCTGGGGAGCTCCTGCCTTCACGAAGCGTCATGAGGAAGAAAGATTTCCAAAAACAACACACTGCTGCTGCTGCTCGCGAAGATAGGAGGCGAACCTCAGAACGACACAGTCAGATATATTTAACAGCTTTAATTTATTAAGAAGTAAGTCTGTGTCTACGGAATCAAAAGCTATAGTCATGACAAGCAATGCAGGTAGTCAGTTTTGGTTCATCACAGGAACCGCGTATATAAGCAGTGCTGTGTTTGTGCTGTGACCTGGACCCAGACTGATTAAGGGTCAAAAGGTCATACTCATTAAGGTAATCTGTCAGCTGTTTAAGTATAATACGTTCAAGTGCTTGGGATAGCGTCGGCAGTATGCTGATTTGATCTGTAATCTTTAGGAGACTGGGGCATTTTGATGTTAGATGCCTGTTTCCATTGCTTGGTATAGGATGATATCATGAAGCTGTGGAATTCTTCGCATCAAAATTCAAAAATGTTACTGTAGGAGCATAGCGAACCTCGCTGAAAGGTAGCTCAAAACTATAGAACCTAATGGCCTTTGAAGATTATTTTTATTTCTTGTTAGAACACATTTCAAATAAAAGTTTGCTTAAAAACCGACATTACTTATGAGACAGTACTTTATACAGGTACTAAATTAATTAATGTTACATTAGACAATACTTTAATTGGAATATGCACATTAACGAATTACTCTATAATTTAGCCATAACATTCTATATATTGCTTTCAACTAAAACCTATGACGTTTCAAAATGTATATTATTATTTGTTATTTTATTCTTATTTAATGTATGAGATTAGGCCGTGGAGCAACTGTACAAGAAAAAACTTAAGTGCATATCTTACAAAAGAAGTCAATTAGAATAATAACTGCTAAAGTCAAAAGCACATTCTAAACCTCTTTTAAACAACTCAAAATCATGGCTTCTAACTTGTATATATACTAAAAATGTTATATCAACTCTTGGAATAATGTAACTAAAATTAAAAGAACTATAGAGGCAGAAATAGATAAAACACTTAAATACGAGTAGTTTATTTCCGTATTTTATACGTTATACAAAATATTGAGAATTATTCATTGAGAGAACAATATAATCAGCATAATATAACGAAATGTAAAGATATCAATATCAATAGAAACAGAATGGATAAACAAGTTTATAACAATGGAATAAAATTTTAATCTTTTATCAATTCATACCTGAGATGCTGAATGCCAGAACTTTAAGGCGCCAAGCACACCGAGCTCATTTGCGCCATCATTAATTCATTTCATTCATCCCTACACTTACACCTACAGTATTCAGTCTGATATCTACAGATGTGGCGATAACACTAATGCAATATAAGCGACAACAATTTTTTTTTTAATTGATTTATTTATGGACGCTCTTTAACATCTCAGATCATCAGCGTCCCATTCAACTCAGGGCGTGAAACGGCCGACACATTTTGCTCAGAGGCCTCTCTTTCAGGCTTGAGGTTCTTTTTCGTGCCGTAAATGTACGACACGGGACCCACGGCTTTACTTCCTTTCCGAAGCAAGCCATACTTAGGATTTTTACGCCCGAAAAAATCCATCGGTCCTGGCCGGGTTCGAACGCGCGATCTTGGGTATAGGAGGCAAGTATGGTAACCACTACACCACCAGGACCGACTATAAGCGACAACAAATAAAACATTAAAAATTAAATAAAGTCTTAAAAGATTATTTTAAATGTAACCCTATCTACAAGAGTGATTAATTGTGTGGACTTTCATTGCAAAATTAGTAATTTTTTGACTATATCCATTGTCATATGACATATTTGGAGAAATGAACTGTAAATATATAATTACTGGATACCAGCCTCTATTTATAAAAGGTAAAAAATGAAGTTAAAAGAGCGACTGATATCTTAAATAATGTTAAAAGAACTTCTTAAGAAGAAACGGTTTAAGATAGAAATGTAGCTGTAACTGAAATGTTTTACAAAGAGAGAAGGAAAAGTAGGATATTTAAGCAAAGTGAAGAATAAATGAATTTGGATAGTAAATATAGACAAATAGTAATGATATAATTCATAGCTAATTAGAGTTAAGGAACTAAAGAACGGTATTGTAAACCATGGTAAAGAGCCAGGGGTTGAATCCGGTCATATTCACTTGTACATTGCTTAGCACAAATAAATAAACCAATAAAAATGAAAGCACTTAAGATAATTTTCGGTCAATTTTTGAGGTTTTGGGTATTTTTTTATATTTTAGGCACTTTTTTTTCGATCTTTTTAAGCTTTTTTAAATAGGGATACATATTTCACCTTCTTTTCAGCAGCGGGCCAATAACCATCTGTAAATAACATGCCAGAACCACATTCGTCGGTACTATAAAGATTTCTTTTTCGCGATATCTTAACATAAACAATATCACATAACTGATGCTTTTGTTGAAAATTCCAGGAAACAATTCGGAATAGGGGAAAGTACAAATATGTCACCATATGATGCACAGCGGTAGAAACAGTACAAGAATGTTTTCGATAATAACTCGTAGCTGTGTTTAAAGAGACATCACATACAGAAATGGAAACTGGGGGAAATAGTTACTACGGTATACACCCTGAAACAAAGGAAGAAAATTAATTTACGCGATTCTGCAGTGAATGACGATTTCATTCTCCTGCAAATTAAGTTATCCAGAGCGATAATGTACACTCGAATGTTTTCTGTAAAAAGCAATCATTATTTTCAAGCGTAGAGCTTGTAAGTTTTCTTCGCAGCGAATTAGTTGCAGTGGTCCATTTTCGGTTGTGACCCACAGAAGAGAGATTTTTTTAACAGTGTTTAACGCCCGATTTTACTACTGACGCACCACAGGCGATGTACACTGATGATACATGAGATGATATATTGGGAAATTATGTTTTTATTTTAGGAAGGAAACGTTCCAGGCCTAAGTTTAGGGTACCTCCCCGGCACTTGCCATTTATGAGGACTGAGGAAAACCTGGAAAAATCTCAGTCAGGGAGGAACGATCCTGGAGGGAATCGAACCGCAGACCTCCCGCTCACGAATCCGCGCCTTAACGACCTCGGCCACCCGTGGCGGTCAGAAGAGAGAGGAAGAGGGAAAATAATAATAATAATAATAATAATAATAATAATAATAATAATAATAATAATAATAATAATAATAATAATAGAGCCAAATGGGGAACCTACAGATACAAAAAATGTTGTCAGTGAGCTTGGGGAGTAAATTTTCCCAACTAGTGGTAAAATTCTCATTTGCCAACTTTGTAAGATGTAGCAGAGTAGGGCTGTTAATTTAAGGTAGGGATTTTCTTGTTGCTTTATAGGACTTGGTATCATTTAACGAGCGGGGTGTCTCGGTTGTAACATTGGGACTCCTGGTCTTAGGTTTTTTCATGGTTTCTGAAAGCTGGGATGTACTTTTCCTATCTACGAAATGTTCGCTCTTGCAAAGTGTCAGGCGAGGAGTGCGGTGTGGACATTGGAAAGGTTTCTGCCCCGTTATGGAAGTGGCTCCAACTACTTGGAGGAGTATTGGGTGCTTTATCTGGAAACGATGTTAGGAACACTTCCATGCTATGCATCATACCCCTGATCTTGCTGCTGGTGTCCCCCTCACCTCATCCCTTCCTCCAGCAAATGCCCCTATTGGGAACTCAATCCAAACCAGTTTGTTGCAGTTTTATTTTTAGACCATTTTTTCAAGTTTTTTTTTTTATTTTAAATAATATTTTTTGCAGTTTTTGGGCCTTCAGATAGACTGCTCATTTTATATATCTTCAACATGATATTTTTGGTGATTATGAGAAATTAACGTTATTTTCCAGCCTAAGCCCTTTGCTTATGTTCTAGTCAGTTGAGCCACGGATCGTAATGTTCTGCCTTTCAACACAGAAAATGCAAAAACCTACGTACTCTAATACTATGAACGCTATGTTTGTCTTAGTCTATGTACCTTGCTGGAATTTCACAGTACTTGCTGATGGCGAGAAGAGGCATAAGTAAAATCTCAATAGAAGTAACTTCACTAAGGTAAGCCCAGAAAAGATGAAACATTTTATCTCGAAATACAAATGTTTTAACAAATAATTACACATTGGTTGACATATAGCATTCGCTCAAAGGAAATGTTGACACCATAATAATTCTGTGACTGTTTTAAATATGTGCTGAACAGAACTTAAAAAAGTCAACTGCTGTTTTGTAGTTTCTGAACCAACTTACCGGAAGAGGCGTCCGTAGTGCAGGCAGCTCTTATAGCTTCCGGTATCATGGAGTACCGAACAGCTATACACCTACACCAAACACTGGTCACCGATAAACTGCTGCGATATTTGCATGCGGCTCACTATTTTTTTCCTTCTGCTTTTCACCTCGACGGTGGGTGTATCTTTACTTTGCACGTGTGTGATGGTGGGGGAGGGGGGAAGACGCTCGCCGCCTCACGAGAACAGAAAAAAAGACTAGTCAGATCATAACAAGTGCCTGTTTGTTCAGTAATCGCCATTACTGTGCTAGGAATGAGTAATGAGCACCTTCCTCTAGTAGCTTCTGAAGCAAAATATAACACTATTGCTTTACATCGTCATGCTAAATAATTCAAGAAATGCTTTAGCCCATCTTAAGTTCGCAAAAGCATTTCCTTTTAGGTTTGAGAATTTGATAGGCGTTAAGAGGAAAGAGATATGTGATTGCGAATAGATATTAGAAGCATTATCATATTTCAAAACTATCATTTTTTTTCTTTTTCATATACACGAGGTATTGAAGAATTCGTAGAGTTCACTCTATATAGCAGCATCCAATAATTATTCCTGATGGAATTGGGAAGTGTTGGCAGGAAAAAATAGTAATAAAACGCATTATGGAATATTGGCAGAGAATACAATCATTGGAGGAAGAAAATATTGTCAAAGAATTTTATATCTTTAAAAATTAATTAAGGAGACGTGTTAGAAAATCAGTAATGTTCCCAGTGCTCGCGAGCACCAGGTTGAGAACTCCTGGTCTAGAGCATCTTGCTTGTACACAGGAGAGAGCAATTTTATACCAACAGTAAGAATTAAGACCGAAATATGGTAACTTTCTTAACCCAAACTTAAGAGAACATTTAACCTAACCATACTTAACTAAGCAAGTAAAGATTCGTCGTTCTTCATGACTCTTAAACCTATCCTAGGAGTTAAATTAAAAGCCTACGATCTATAATAATCGTTCATTATGAAAAATAGACATAACAATGTGAACATAAGAGCTTGAAATCGGGTTATTTAATGAAACTATTCACAATTACTTACATATGCAGCTGATAGGTCAGTAAAAGTTCTCGGATTTGAGCGCCGTCTGTTTGGGAACAGTTTTCGTTAGGTTCGTGTCGGTGCAACCCTGTTAGCCTGCGATTCACTATAAATTAGTAACATTTCAAGATACAATTTGTCACAGTATACACCTACTCTGTATTGCTAAACTGTACACTCACGTGGTTGTTTTGCATACAAAGATAAACAAACAGTTGAAAATTCCTATTAAAATATAAGCAGCACAACAGTTGAAGATCGCTATTAACATATACAACCACTACACAACGTAGGTATTTATCCTTGGATTTGCAGTTTATGACGCTGCATTGATGCAAATATGATAGATTTAGAGGGCTTGTAGTACGAATATTGTTAAACTTTTACAGGGATAGCATAGAGAAGGAGATTATCTTGCCATTTTTCATAAGCAGCATCTCTAAATTTTAGTGAATTACGTAAATGACGTATTTAAAAAAAAGGTATGCCCAATAACATTTTATAACTTTATTTATTGTATCTAGCGCATTATCTATTGCAGTCTTATATTGTAATGTAATTCAATACGGACATTTCGTAGTTGGTTATGATATAACCTCTAAAAGTTTAGAGAATACAGAAAATGATGAAAAGAACATAGTTTTCGTAGTAAATTTAGATCCTTTTTGTTTGTGCACTGGTCCTTTCATAAATTTTTGGTAATTGTGGAAATGTTTGTTTATTATTTCATTTGAAAAGTCATCCAATCCTTTTCGTTTCAGAGCATTTTTTTGTGTATTGAAACTTCCCTACATTATAGTTTTAAACTTACATAAGAGGGGAGTGGGTGGATGTTTTTTTTTAATAGTGTTTAACGCCCATTTTTACTGTTGAGGCACCGCATGCGGTGGTTGGGTGTATTATGAGGACATTGTTAGAGTATGTTATGAACAGTGACAATGCGTTATTAATATAGTACAATCTCACACTGGCAAATTTGCGTATGTGTCTTTTATTTTTCCCCCATTCTGCTTTGTGCATCACTTTCAGCCGTTTCTCATTTGTTCTTCAAAGTTACCAACTGTTTTATCACCGAATAGGGGGCTAGCGGAAGCCGTGAGACCGTTGCAAGCCGCAGAAAACACGAATTCTAGAATTAAACCCTAGATACATATTAATATATGCATTGATTAGGCCTTTCCATTTTTCCACCTCTATATGTTATCCCTCCCTTTGTACGCTGTTATCTAATGCATTTCTTGATGTTGGTGTAACCGCGACCTCAGCACACCATGCCGCCATTTTCTCCTCCTTGGTCCGATTTCAGCTATAAAAGTCTATGCATTCACGTAATCTGCTAATAATGTTTATACTCACTCTCTCCTGTTATTCTAAGTAAGTTTAGAAGTTTATCCTTTATTTATCTGATAAAGTCACAAAGTTACTTCTGTAATACCATAAATTACATTTTAACAATTTGGATTTATTGTCGTCGTTAAAAGGTTTGCGACATTAACATAATGTTGGATATAATTTGGGTTAAATAATAGTAAAAAATAACACTTATTTGGCAGAGGTGGCAGTAGTTGTACTCTTTTTAAGGGAAAGACGCATTTATGCAATATATTAATAACTTATTAACGAGACTGTATTTTTTTTGTATCCACTTCTGTACTTTCGTATCCTAAACTAACTTAGCAAACCTAACGTAACCTACATTCATTTTACTGTATAATATTATTTTCAGTTGTATTTATGATAGTATAGTATGGGTGATGGATATCCAATAAAAACTTTGTACTGAGCACTAGGTAAAAGTTTATGTATATATATACATAAACTTATATATATAAACTTATATATATATATATATATATATATATATATGCTTCTTGCCATTGAAGAACTCGCAGTAGTTCGAAATATAGCAATTTCAAGTGTGACTCTTTCTCTGTGTTTTATCTTTATCTACTTTTATTATTAGTGTTAATTTATATATATATATATGAGTACACACATGTATATATGTGTATATATATGAGTACACACATGTATATATGTATATATATGAAAAATAATGTAACACTATGAAGAATATAACTAAAATAACAGTAACTAGAGAAACAGAAAAAGGATAAAACACTTAGAAAGTCACAAATTTTGTATCTCTATACTCCGAACTACTCAAGTTCTTCTAAGGCAAAAAGACAAGTGAAGATTTCGACAAAGTAGTTTTAAGCATAGCGATATAAAATCTGTAACTTTCTAAGTTTTTTTTTTATGCTTCTCTAGTTACACACATACACACACACACACACACACACACACACATCAACACACACACGATGTCATTTGTCCTCTTGTCATAGAAGAACTCAAGTAGTTCGACATATAGCGATTACAAATCTGTGACTTTTCTTAGTGTTTAATCCTTTTCTGCTTCTCTAATTTTATATTTTTATATAGTAGAATTATAACCTATTTCTACTTCTTTTGAAGTTTTTGTATTGAAAAGGGAACGATTAGTCAACCTATATTTATGTAGCTTATACGTGGAGTTAGACAATGAGTAATAAATAGAAGGAGACATCTAATTCTTAGTAGATTGCGTGTATGCAACAATAAACAGGGGGGAATGGATTATTTGGTATGTTTCTTTAAGTAGCTGCTTGAGCGGGTTTCAAAGTTCTTGTAGTACGCTAGTTCGTTGCTGATTGAATGTTCATCTGCGGTTGCCAAGGTTGCAGCAAGCAAACATCCGTTCTCTTCGTAAGTGTCACAATCTCTCGGAGTGCTCTCAGGGACAAGCTAAAAGCAACAACAGTTGGGACACCGATTCTATCATTCAGGTCATATCACGTATCCGATTTTCCAGCACACTGAACTTTAGTGCCTCTGTTTATAACTAACTCTTTTGCGATTAATGTGATTTTGTATTTCTGAACCGCCACTTCTCAGTGAATAAACCCTTCAGGTGTGCTGACTGCACATTTTTTAAATAGTGCTTATCTCCCGCTTTTTACTGAAGCACCACAGGCTTCAGGACACAGATGATTCATCAGATGAAATGATATATTGGGAAAGGATTTTTTAAAGGAAGGAAACGTCCCGACCTAAGTTTAGGGAACCTCCCCGATATACGTCATTTATGAGAACTGAGGAAAACCTGTACAAAATATCTGTCAGGAGGACGGTTCTGGCGGGATTCGAACCCCAGACCCCCTGCTCACGAGTTCGCGCTTAACGACTTCGGCCACTCATGGCGTTAACTACAGATAAAATTATCTCAGACACACAATGCACTCTTCGCGGCTTGGATTTCGCTCTAAGCTGCAAGGTTTCTTATATTAGAAGGGCTTATCCCAATGTACTCCTAACCCATTAACCCAGTTAATCCAAAATGTTTACTTTATGACACAGGAATGCCTGAAATATATAAACGCCGCATGCACAGTTTCAACTAGGGATAAATACTTTCTCTACGCAGATGATCTAATTTTTTGGATGTAAGTAGAAGAGAACAGCTAAGATAAAGACAGAAGAAACTCTCAATAATGCTCTTATGATACTTGAAGCTTGATGTGAAAACACACACACACACACACACACACACACACACTCATATATATATATATATATAAATGTTACAAAAATAGCACAACTTTCTCGCTAGCCCATCAAACAATAACTATAGCTAAAACTAAATATAAAAATTAACTACTGTGGTCTGTGCATCAAGAAATAGACTGAAAAGTGGGGGAAGAGGAAAAAAAGGCAACATTTTTTTTAATTCTTTTAATTTATTCATTAGTATATGCTAATTATTATAATTTCATCCATTTTAACATTAAATGCATTTCCAAACATTTTGCAACCACTTTTATGTACTGATTTCATTTTGAGTCTATAATTTATTTAATTGTATAAGCATGAACATAAATGCATGTTAACCACCTTTCATAATGATTTCGTTTTTACCTGTAAGGTAACACAGGCTAACACCCCTGCAGTGGTACTGCGACACACCTTTCAATAGTCAGTGACATTCAGAAATGGGTGTTTCCTGCTCTGGCTTGTATCACAGCTTGCAACCTTACGGGCATTCTGCGGATCGAGGTCCTTAGGTTTTCTTGTGGTATGGTCTCCTATTGTTCACGCAAAGCCTTCCAAAGTTCGTTGAGGTTCTCAGGAACACGTTGACCAACATTCTCCCCCATCATGTCCAAAATCGTGCTCAATGCGTTTGAGGTCACGACTTCGTGCTAGCCAAACTAGCGCCTGAATCCACACCACAGGCAACTGTGTCACATTGTGGGCCACATGTGAAAAGGCATTGTCTGCATGAAACGGAAGTAATTGTCAACATTTGGAGCATGGGGGACAACATGCTCCTAAAGAATTGCATAAATGTACCGGTTTGCATTCAGGGCCCCGTTCTCCACAAAACACAACGCTGTCTTGGTTTCCACACTGATACCAGCCCACACCATGACAGAACCTCCCCTGAAAGCCATCGTCGATGAGAAGGTGCAAGGGACATACGTTACTCCAGTCCTCTTCCAAATTCTTTCCCTACCATCAGGCGATCTTAGGCTGAAATCGACTCATCCATGAGTAGGACAGCTTTCCGTTGCTCCTTAGTCCACTCCAGATATCTACGAGCAAAGACAAGGCGTGCTTGCCAAAGTTTCTGGGTAAGCAATGAACCTCTGACTGGTCTTCTAGAGGTGAGCTGCACTTCTTCAAATCTCTTTCTGAATGTTCTCATGAAGACGTTTACTCCTGATGCCCCTTGCAAGCGAGTTTGGCTTTCTACGACCACTGTGTGACGATCACACAAAACTTGCAGCCACAGAAATTAATCATCTCTCTCAGATGTCACCCTTCTGCGATCTGATTCTGAACTTCCGCAGTAGATGCCGAGTTCCCTGAACCTGTGGTATGTCCTTTGTATAGTAGAGACATTGACTCGCACCGCCACGGGTGGCCGAGGTCGTTAAGGCGCGGACTCGTGAGCGGGAGGTCTGGGTTTCAAATCCCCCCAGGACCGTTCTCCCTGACTGAGTCTTTTTTCCAGGTTTTCTTCAGTCCTCATAGCTGGCAAATTCCGGGGAGATACCCTAAACTTAGGCCTGGAACGCTTCCTTCCTTAAAAAAAAAATCCCAATTTATCATTTCATGTATCATCAGTGTCACCGCCTGTGGTGCCTCAGTAGTAAAAACGGTCGTTAAACACTACTCAAAAAAAAAAAAAATTTTACTCGTAAGATCTGGGCAACATCTTCCAACAGAACAGTTGCTTTACCAACCTCCTCTCCACTTATCGGCATCTTTACCGCATAAAATGATGTGTTAAACTTTGAGTAAAACTGATATGACAACAGTGTCATTAGACATTTCAATTGGTCCAGGTGTAAAAAAAAGTGATTAAATCGCATTCATTTTTCATGCTCATATAATAAAGAACATTATACACTAAAAATGATATCTGAATATAAAGTGGTTGCAAAATGCTTGGAAAAGTACTTATTGTTCAAAATGAATGGAAATATAACAATTCCTATATAATAATGCACAAAATTAAAAAAAAAAAATAGTTTTTTTTTCTTCCTCTCCGGTTTCTTTCCCCTGTCCTTATATTTTTTATTGACTGACCAGCCCTTTTAATTTCAAATTTAATAATTCTACCACTTATTAAATGAACATGCGAGATTATTTGTATGTTTTTCTTTTCCTTTTTATTGTTTATAGTGTTAAGAAAGCATTTTATTACATATAACAGTTTGGTTTAAGCTTTCCCCAAAACAAACAAAAACTATGTGATAGAGTTGCGACACTTGTACAACAAACTATGAAGTGCTGAAAATAACGGTCGAGTTTACTCGCATTTGTGTGTAGCGGTAAACTCGACAGCCAATAGCAACACCGGAAGTAGCAAGGAGGGAAACAAGGAGTAATATTTTTTTATAAAGTTACACTGGACAGATTATAGTTCATACTGATGGGTACAAATGCATTGGAGGCATTTTTTTTATCATAAACTAACATGGAAGCCCCTAATGGAAATCATTACCACCACTCTCCTGGCAATATCAAAGCGACTTGCTCGCTCATTTAACTGTAAATATGACATACCAAAGGTATATTCATTATATGATAACCTATGTGAGCTCTTGTCATATATGTTGCAGCAAACACGAAACAAGCTTTGAGATTAATAATGATGCAGTAATGATGACAAGTTTATTAGAAAACCGAAAATCAGTACCGAGGGACAGACCCCATTAGAACTAGAAATCTGAAGACACGACATGAACTTCTGCAGTAGATACCAAGGATATGCAAACATGCAAATTACACATTACAGACAAGATTCAGCTGCTAGAACAACCACCTAACCCACTGGAAATACATAAACTTTTATTTTGCACAGATCTCCAAGAAAATATGATTAAAAAAAAAAAAAAGCAGATGCAGAAACTCTAAAAGCAAAACATTCCAAATACCCAACAGCTGACTGCATATGTTTACAGAGGGGTCATTAATCATAAGATTCGTTAATGGGGATGCGGGTGTCTACCGAAATCTTTCAGCCTCCTACAAACCTGTAGACAAGCACACATCACATTTGTGCCGAAGTTGAAGCCGCGAGCCTTCGCTACGCTACCTTGAAAGATCGACTCAAAGATAGCAATAAAATCCATAGGATCCATTCCCATATCAGCTGAGTTCAAACCAAAAAAAAAAAAAAAAAAAAAAAAAACGTGCAGTACTAAATAAAAAAAGCTGGACTACAATGGATAACAGGATATTGTCACATTTGTGGCAATGAACAAGCTGACGCTCTTGCTAAGAATGGTGCCAGTGTTAAGCAGAGACACATCATAGCAGTCTATCAAAACCTTGTCCTGGAGACAACAACTCGACATTATATTGCAGATTGGACCTCGGTGATAATTTTTCGACTGACCGTTGGAGTCTGGGCAAGCATCTACATTGGATTGGGATCGGTGATGAGCAGAGCCCGAAAGTTCAAGCATGTTTTGGTTAAAATATGCAGGCAAAGGTACTTAAAATACTTAAAATAGATAGTAATATAATTAAAATAGGCCTTTATTAAAAGCGAAAATAGAGAGGGATATCACTCATTATTAATGAAAATACGTATTTAAAATACTTAATAATTTCTTTATCATAATTATAGCACCTAAGCTTGCTTTTCTTCTTTACAGCAACAACAAGATGTCTTTTTCAAGGTATCAAGTGTTATAGTTAGTCGCTCGTCACAGAGAACATTTTTCATCATGGAAAAAGAACGTTCTACTTCCACTGAAGTGATTGAGCATATTTAAAACAAGCAATTTGGAAGTACTCATACCAGTTACAACAAAATATTCACCTTTCAGAACAACACGGAAATGACGATCAAGACAAAGGAAAGTAGTTCTGAATAGTCCTGGCGAATGAGCAAAGGATGCGCAGTGGTTTCTGGTCGAGTTCATTTTTTGTTTATCATTTATAGGGGAATCAGGTTAGTTTCTCTCTTACTTCCGTACTGAACACATTGTAGGGACGGTTTAATGCACAGCTGCACCGCTCTCATTTTTCTCCTTGCAATTCTTTGTTACATTTATGTAGCTGAGAAGTTATCCCCACCATAAATTTCCTAGAACTGTCTCGCGCAGACCGAAAGTCATTCGCCAGGACTATTCAAAACTATAGTACTTCCCTCATCTCTCTATTTCCTGGTATTGTATGTCAGAGGTGACCGTGCCTTTATTTCCTAATGAAGGTTGTGCTATTTAAAGAATTTCAGTGAATGAGTTCAGGAGAAAGTTTTTAACTGCTTGAAAAGAAATAAATATATAACAAGATTTTCAATAAATATTTTGAGAGGTGATCATGCCATTTAACTTTTATAACTTTTTTCACTTCGATATATTGAAATGCTTATGCGCTTTTAAAATGCGTAAATAATAGAAAGATCCATAACGATCCAAAACAGGTAAAAAAAACAAACTTTAAAACTTTAAAATAGGCAACAAAAGCGAAATATGGGGGAAAATGGGGCCCTACCGATCCCAAATGTACGGAAACATATTTGTTTCTATCTGATTCTTAAATATATCCATCCAAAGAGAAAGGGAATTTTACTTAGTTTCTGGACTCTGGTAAAGAGCCATTCTGTATCTGTGTCAGCAGAAAGAAGTCATGGACAAAATCACCTTCAGAGATGCACTGCACTAACTTGTATTATAGAATGTAACAGATCTCAGGAGGCTAGGGATAAAATGGATTAGTTGTTACATTTGACCCCTTCTATTGGGAATATATTTCTATAGCTTCATATTCATACATTGTTGTATTATGTGGAAGTGGTTGTTGAAATGACAATGTGCTGATTCACTAGAAAAATTGAGCGGGCTGTGATTAAATACCTGCAAATGAAAGGAATGTCTCCTTAAGGTCATCACAAAACGTTAGAAACTTTGAAAAAATGTGATACACCTAATGATGTACTTAAAATGATGTGAGTTTAAATGTAGTAGAACAGCTTGTAAAGATAATCACGACACCAGCCCTTGGAAAATGACCACAAGAGAAGAAAGTGCAGGCAAATACAATGTTTTAAATAGGATTAGATATGCAAAAAAATAATTAATAAATGGGTGTCTCAAAAGTTCATACCTATTCAAAAACAGTTGAGTGTCAACATTTATAAACAATGTTAAACCACTTTAGGGTAGACGAATAGAAAATCCTCGATATATTTGTAACAACGGATGAACTGTGGTCTCAAGTCTGTGATTCTGAAACCAAAATGGAAATTAAGGAATCGCAACATAAAAGATCTACATCTCCTAAGAAATTCAGGATGCAGCCATCAGTGGGCAAGGTCAAAGGGGCTTTATTTTTGAAGTTGAGAGGGTTATTCTACTTATTTTCAGAGAGAAGGCACATTAATATATCATTACAAAATTCCATGATAAAATCAAGAAGAAAAGTTGAGGTGAGATGTACTCTTTCTTCAGGGACAATACTACGATCCACATATTTTGCAATGACTCTTGTTGATAAAGCAGGGTTTATTCTCCTGGAATTTCTGCAGGTGAAATTATTTGAGTTAAGGACGGTCCCAATCGAAAAAGAGAGAGGGAGAGTCGCGACTTACAGACCTGGACATGGTGTTTCCAGACCGCCTCATCTACCGATTTAGAATCTGGCAGCCCCCAATTATTTTTCCTTCTGGAATACTTTTGAATTATCGAGTCTTGGAATCCTACCCAGCAATAATCCAGGATCTGGAGATCAATATCCTGAATTAAAAAACCATTATTTCTGTCGCTATGCTGCAGAATACATTCCGGTAGAGCTTCGTGAGCTCGACTGCATAAATGCTATGAAAATGACGTGGTCTTCCAAACTTGATTCGCCAAACTCGCATGATTGTATGTAATGCAGCTTTTGTCATCATTAAAATCGAACGCTCTTTCTAAATCACTCTGTATTCTCTCGCCGTTAATCTGTAAATTGCGTGGTCTGTTTTAACCTGTAAACACACTTAAAATGTGTTATGTTGGTATCATTGCAATCTAAATTCTGCAAATGATACTTTTTATGCCTTTCAATCAAATATCTGCATTGCTTAAATTAATATTATTACCAGTTTTATCCAATATTTTTGTTTATACGATCTTGTTATAAGTGCATGGGTAAATAACACTCCTCCATGCGTGTTTTATGTGATACTTTGATTAGAGATATGTGTAAAACAAAACAACTAAACACGTTTGTCATATTTCCATATTATTATCATCAATATGTAGAGAAGAAGCAGTGTTATAAAGTGAAAGGTGTTTGGTTTTCAGGATAAAATTACCCTTTGGTTTTGTATGCTAAAGCCTGGTTATTAAACTATTCTAGTAACTTCTATTCCCATTACGAAGTTGAAATTTATCCAGATTCAAAATAACAAAGAAAACTTGAAATTATTACGTTTTACAATATTAATTAAGGAAAAATATATGTAAAAAAGCAAATTATATGGTACCTAAAATGTGTGCAGAAAATCGCGGCGTTGACTACTCACTTTGGAACATTGTAGCAAATGAACCCATAGGTTCATAATATCAAATATGCTTATTCACAGCAAACCATCCATTATCCGCATTTGCTTTCTGGAAGAAGGGGGGGGGGACACTTAGACTAGGAACAGAACTTATTTTCGTATACTTTCTGAACTAAAGTACATAATGGGAGTATAAGAATCAAGGTATAAAAGAGTAAGGTTCTGTTCTGGGTGATGTACGATGTATCTCGAGGGAGGGGAGAGAAAAAAAGGACATGCAAGATAATTTGTGGAGAGCATTTAGTTTGAGAATGTGGACAGTTTGTTGAGACTGCTGATGAGTACGGAAAAAGCTACATAAAACTGTATTTTCTGCCAACTGTTTCATCTTACTTTCGTTAGACGTTTTGAAATATTTTGTTTAATGTATTATAAAGTAAAATATTCCATAATTATTCTCCTAAACTTTAAAAGTTCCAGAGTTTTGTTTAAAAAATATACCATACGTATGCTAGCGTTGCAGAAATCAGCGCGTGTCCTTATGGGTAAACGCCATAATAGTTTACTTAATATCTTTATGACACTGTGTGATTGTGGGAACACAAATACAACAATTTTCGTTTGAAACCATAACTCTTCTAGTAAAGCAGTTTATTTTTTTCATAATGCAATAATGAAATGCTGAACAGGAAACTGGACACACAAGATTACGACATGCAAGTGGATAAACACAGATGACCGCAGCCATCTTGCTTGGTGACAGAAGAATGTGCTAATTAAGCAGGCAAACCTAACCTACTAGCTGAAAGTCACCGTGATAAAAGTTACAGTCCTCTAAAAGTGCAAATGGAAGTCCACGAGTATAGCTGTAATGTATACATTGGCTATAAATATACCTTTCTCAGGTTTGTAGCCACCACTTTATGCTCTTATGGAGGTTATACTATCACACATCTCTAATTATTACTGCGACGAAGAATGTAAAAAATAATTAGGGTTAAAAGATGCTAGCAGCTCTATGTGGATCGTTATGACCCTTTTCCCCAGAGATGAACTGCCATAAATCTACGTTTCCAGTTAAAAGTAAAATAGAAAACGATTCCTCAATTTCCCACAAACCCAGTCAATATTTACGAAAAATTAGCTAAAGAAATAACACAACCAATACAGTTTCCGCCATGTTCATATCATTTTACTCCCACCGAGATGACAAATTTCATTGTGAGGATGCTCTCCAAGAAAATTCCAGGATATGGTCCTTTTTCAACCATTTTTAAAATAATTTTCCAAGAAAATATTATTTCTTTTGACTCTAATATTTGATGATCTAATACTTGATTATTTCCTCAGAAGTTACGAGGGCTATTCAATAAAGACAGATATTTTTTCTCTAATTCTCAGTGGAGATACAGTGGCGAAAAGCAGCTCTCAGGCGATTAGTGAGAACAATTGGAAGCGCATGCGTCTTTATACAGGACGCCAGCAAAGAACGAGTGTTTGCCGGTAGGCTACGTAAAATGGAGTCACTTCTCTGAAATTTTGCTTCCGTCTGCAGAAAAGACCCCTGTCTAGTGGAAGTAGTCTTTCATCTTTTCTCGAAAAAAAATTGAAAGTGCTTCTTCCTCAATTATTAAACCAATCCTGGTGGTATAGTGGTAACCACACTTGCCCCCTAAACCCAAGATTACGGGTTCAATCCCGGCGAGGATCAATTAATGTTTTGAAGTGTAAAAATCGTAAGTATGGGTTCCTGTCGTACATTTACGGCACGATAAAAAACCTCAAGTCTGAAAAAAGAGCCCTCTGAGCAAACTTCGTCGGCCGTTTCACGCCCTGAATTGAATGGGACGCTGATGACCTGAGCTGTTAAGGGGCGTCCATAAATAAACCAAGTCAGCAACAACAAATCAACAATCAACTTAATTTATTAACTTTTTTTCATCTCTTATTCTTAATCAATTTGATTTCGGGCAGCTGCATTCTTAGCCTCGTCTTATAACAATACAATTCTAAATACTTAAAACAAAAGTAATTGTGTGTGAGTCTATCTTTAAATATTTAGATAAATGCTGCACCAAGGGCTGCTTTTCAAAGTAAAATACATCTTTCCGTTGATTACTTCAATCCCGTTCTCACTAACTCAGGTTTTCACAACCTCGTGAAGTGCCTTGGTCCATTCTTATATCTAATTTACACTGATAATCTTCCACCTCCAGAGTATCAAAACATTACAGAGCAAGGGCTTAATAGAAAATTAGATAAATGTTACATGTCATACAAAAACAGAACGGCCAAGCAAAGAAAATGGAAATGTTTAATTATATTAATGTTTCTTTATTAATGCTAAATGTATTACGTGCATACTAAAACACAGTAAAAACACTTATCTAATAGTTTCGAATAATTGAACAATCACTAGATGAACAAAAAACGTGCTCTAGTATCTTTCTTGATGTTACCCAAGCCTTAGATAAGGCATGGTATATAAATTTCAACGTGATCTAACAAAACAATACCTCTCAGAAAGATTATTGCGGGTCTGAAGTGAGTATTCAGAATTCAAGGAAATATCTGCAGGAATCTCACAAGGAAGTGTCCTTGGGTCAATATTGAACTTGCAGAAATGACATACCACAAAAATAAGAAACAATAATAGCCACTTTAGCTGATGATATTGCCATTCTGGAAGCAACCGATAAGCTTCAAAATGCAATTAATAAAGTTAGTGCTTGGACCCAAAAGTGGCGTATCAGACTCAATGAGACAAAATCAACTCATTTAATTTTACAAACTGAAAAGTAGAAAACTACCTATATTCATTAACAATAATTCCTTGTGCAAACGAGACCAAGTATTTGGGCATGACACTTCACTAATCTAAACTGAAAGGTTCATGTTAAGAAGAAAAAAAGTAACTGGTCCTTAAGCAAAGAAAAATGTATTGCTTGCTAGAAAGATGTTCTAAATTGAATATATACAATAAATTGTTATTGTATAAGCAGTTATTAAAATCTGTCTGGATGTATGGGTTGCAAATCTGAGGTTGCACCAAGAAATCTAATATTAAAACTGTATATAACTTTCAAAGTAAATTGTTACGTGAGATTGTTAATGCACTATAGCACGACTACATTCATAGAGACTTGAAAATGGATACTGTCAATGAAGAAACAAGAACCGTAGCAGTGAAGCGTGAAAAGCGACTGCACAACCAGCAAAACCCAACTGTTTCAGCAACTAGACAACAGTAACGTAGTAAGAAGACTAAAAAGGGCAAAACTTGAAAACTTAGTGCAGTGATTTTGTATTCCTGCAAGAAAAATGCAAATACTTAACAGAATTATTCACTGGGATAATTTCCTGCCTAATAGTGGCTTATTATAAATTAATTATATGACTGGCGCTATAAAAACACTACAAAATAAATAAATCAATCAAGAAAGGGGCTTTTTTGACATTTTGTAAATTTATGTTGATGCTTAAGTGTTATATGGTAAGGAAACTTGGATAATGTCAAAAAATATAAAACTAAACAAATAAATGAGAAAACATTTTTGAGAGCCATTTCATTTCATTTGTTTATTTACCAAAGTATACATATATGGTGGCATCGTCAATACAAGTATAAAGTTAAAAAAAAAATTAAACAGAAAAAGATTTTCAAGTCAAAATGTCAACAGATTTGTTTTAATGAATTCTAAATAGACATTCGGCTTATGCCGTATGAAACTTAAATGACAATATTTAAAGTGATAATAATTCAAATACTTATTATACATGTATACATATACATGAAGTATTTCACATTTTGAGAGCACAGAACACTGTTAACTGTCTCGTATTCTCGACTGATAAAATGCTTGCTTTATTAAGCCATTTTAATTTCTCTTATTTTAATTATTTTATATCATTTGGCAGTAAATTATAAAATATCGCTCCATTATCTTTGTTGCCCTGTTGTTTAACAATTAATTTAGAGTAGTTTGGAATAGTTACATTTGTTGCAGGGCCTAAGAAAACTGTTCATAAAATAAATGAAATACGAGAGGAATTAGGAATATTTAATTTGAACGAAAAAGCTAAAGAATAAAAGACAAAGTGAATAACTCAGAAACCAGAAAGACTAATGTAGTACTTAAAAAAGCATAAAGCAAAGAGGAACCACAGATACAAAACTGCCCTTAAAACGATGGTATGAACAAGATCTGTAGATTGTTACGATATCAAGTCTAAAGAATAAGAGAATAAGTATTTTGTTTTTGCTGATAAGCCGCCCCAAGCTCAAACTCCATCAGCCTATAAAGTTCAAAAAAGAAATATAACAATTTCCTCTTCATATGTTGCCTAAATTAACTTACTTGATAGTGCAGTTGCATTTTACGCCAGCGTTTTAAAAAGCGACATCAAATTGACAGTACGAGGGTCACTAATAAGTATTGAGCTACGAAACATTGGCCGCCTCTAGGGAAAGTATTGTTCCTGCGTGAAAATTGTTGAGTCATAGGTTTACCATTGCACCAGGCAGAGCTCTGTTGTGTTATTCATTTTCCTGCATTTTATTTTAAGTCTGGAAAGTGTGAACGTTTTTGTAAGTGCAATAAAGCTTCAGAGAGAGCATTTTCGTGCGATGATCTTGTACATTTCAAATGTGACTTAAATGAAACTCGAGCGTTCGGAGACATTTCTCCTTCACGTGATACTGTGTTCCACTGTTTTGGAGAATTAAAAACAATCTTTTAAAGATGAGGAGAAGAGTGGCAGGCTAACAACAATAGTGACTAAGAAGATCATCATCTCTGTGGAAACAGTAATCAGGGAAGATCAAAGACTAACCTACGAGGAGATTGAGCTGGAATTAAGCAATTAGTAATCCCACTGTTTCAACCATCCTTTATGAGCACCTTCGTGTAAAAATGTTCTTTAAAATGATTGCCCCATTATTTGTCTGAAGCAGAGAAGCTCCATGGGGTGAAATAGTGCTAAGATGCTGCAAAGTATAAACTGTGGAAAGCCTCACCTTGTTTCAGATATTGTTACGGACGAGGGAGCATGGATATATCAGTTTGATCCAAAAGCAAACTCCAGTCCTCCATTTGGGTTTTCCCCTGATGACAAACCACCTGTCAAAGTCAAGAGGCCAAGGAGCGTGGGAAAGAAAATGGTTGCCTCTTACTTTTCCACAATTGGTCACGTGGCAACCATTGTGCTCAAAAATCAGAGAAATATACTGCAAAATGGTACAAAGAGGTTTGCCTTCCGTAAGTGTTTTATAAAATTCAAGAACGGAGTCTAAAGACAGGACTAAGGGGCATTTTGTTGCACCATAACAATCTTAGCTCACACCGCCAATGTAACGATGATGTTTCTGCAAAGAACTGAGGTAAAACTATAGTCGCGACCTGGTGCCATGCTATTTCTTCCTGTTCCATATTGTGACGAACCAACTTCGATTTTCTAGCCCCAAAGAAGTGGTTGCAGCATATGAGGAGCTGTCTGCAGTGCCGGAAACTGAGTGGCGTGGATACTTCCAAAAGTGGTTCCAGAGGATGAAACGCTGCATACCGTGTCAAGAGGAATACTTTGAGAAACTGGGCTAAACAAAACGTTTCTAACAGAATTCGTTATTTGTAATCTCAATGCTTATTTGGTGACCATGGTATTTTATAAAAAGAAATTCTCGCGCAGGAAAGAGACATTCTTAGAGATGCTGTTGACACTGCCTAATAGATGCCATAGCATGCTTAATCGGAAATGCAGCATATACAAAATGGCGGCGCTCTTAGCATTCATCAGAATTATGTGACCTGAGAATGGAAACCTTGTGAACTTCGTAGAAGTTTGCTGCAACAATATGGAGATACCTACATTGTTGAGAGGGTGAAGATCAATACCTCACAGATAAGAAAGTGCATTAGACTAACGCCATTATTCGTGAAAACGAGTGCAATTCTTTAGAAATACTGACCAGGAAATCGAATGTCAGCATCGGATCGGCACACACTATCGTCATGTATCGCAGTGAATGCCTAGGATATTTATTGATTCGTGTGCAGACTTTCTGTCAGGTATGGTCCGGGAGGATCATTACAGACCCAAGAGCTAGAGGAAGACTTTCTTTTCCTTCATCATAACCTGATCCCGGAAGTTCAGGCATTTATTTTGGTTAAAGTTGGCAGGCAAAAAATCAATTAAAACACTGAAAATAAGCAGTAATATAATTAAATTAGCCATTTATTAAAAGTGAAAATAGAGTGTAATATCACTCATAATAATGAGTAAAATGAAAATAATAATAATAATAATAATAATAATAAAAGTAATAATTTAATGGAAATAATTATAAATAATTATAATAATTATAATGAAAATAGATATAAATAATTATAATGAAAAAGGGTATTTAAGATAATTAATACTTTCTTTATCACGCAATTAATGTTCTTAAGCTTACTTTTCTTGGCTACAAGCAACAAGAAGATGTTTTTTCAAGGTATCAAAGATGCGCAGTGATTTTTGGTCCAGTTCATTTTCTGTTTATGCGTTTATAGGGAAATCAGGTTAGAATTTCTCTTACTTCCGTACAGAATACATTGTAGAGACGGTTTATTGCACAGCTGTACGGCTCTCCCTTTTCTCCTTGCAATTGTTTGTTACATTTATGTAGCTGAGAATTTATCCCCACCACAAATTTCCTATAATTTATCCCGTGCAGATCGACAAAAAATTAATTTTCCAGGACTATTCAAAACTATAAATTTCCCTCATCCTCTGTATTTCCTGGTATTCGTATGCCCGAGATAACCGAGGGAATGAAGGTTGTGCTATTTAAAGACCTAAGTGAATGGGTTGAGGGAAAAAATGACTGCTTGAAAAGAAATAAATATAAAACATGATTCTCAGTAGATATTTTTGTAAGGTGAGCATGACATTTAATTTTTATAGTTTTTGTTTTCACTTCGATACATTGAAATTCATTATGTACTTTTTAAATTGCGTAAGTAATCGCAGAAAAAAAAACCATCACGATCCAAAACAGATGTAATAAGGTTTTAAACCTTAAAATATTCAACAGAAGTCAAAGTAGGCCAAAAAAAGGCAACATAAAAACTGTCCCTATCGACCACAAATGTACGGAAACATGTTCATTTCTATCTAACTCTTAAAATATATCCACCCAGATAGAAAAGACATTATCGGACTCTAATGACAACATACGCCCTGCATGGCCACTGCAATTCTTGACACCATTCGGGGGCTGAGATTTCAGGCCTTATAGCTTACAGTCTTGACTTTTCTCCCTCAGATTAACAAATGGTTTTAGTCCTAAAGAATATTTTGAGAAGAGAAAATTAGGGTGGGTTTTTGTTTGTTCGTCTTTGTTTTGTATTTTTTTTTTTTCCTTTGGTTGTAGTTTAACGTCGTCATAGCAACGAGAGACAATGTATGAATGATGAAATGAGTGCATAAATGAACCCGGATCTCGTAAAGCTTAAAGTTACCTGGCACTCTAGTTTTTAGGAAGGAAAAACTCTGGAAAAAACCTTACCCAGGAAACTCACTTTACGGGATTCGAACCTGGAGCATTCAAACTTGTAGGCAGACACGCCAACCACAAGACCACACGATTTGGGGGTGATGAGCTGGCAAAAAAAATAGACAATTCTGTCTGCAGACATAACCACAAACAGTTTTTGATTTATGATCTTGGGGGAGCAATATACTGCAGTTGCAATATGGCCAACAATTTGGTATGAAAAACAAAAGTGTTAAGGCACAGGGCTTGTTTCAATTGTAGAATAAAGAAGAGAAAGGGTATAAACGAAATGTAAATTTGGAATAATCAGCTATAGAAAACAAACAGGAAGAAAGGAAATATTCACCTTGTAACCGAGTTATAGAGGTATGATTCCAATAGTCCAGAGACGTCTAAATCAACATTCACGACCAATGTTTAGTATCCATTGCTTAACTGGAGCACTCGTTTGCCAAATTCTAAAATGAAGATCCCGATAATAGATGTTTCCTGTTTGTGGAACGCAAATCAAAAAGAGAAAACGTTTTCGGCCAACATTCTAATGAGACGAGGAAACTATTGTTTGTACAATAGTCATAATTAAGTCCAGTTCACGCTTGGTGCGCCAATGTAAATGAGTCACTGCTAATCAGGCTGACCACTACATGATAGATAATTTACCGCAGACATGTTAATTGTCCTAAACATAGCGAGTTGGAAAACATGTTCGTAAACAGAAACAAAGCAGGTTTTCTGTTTCCACAGCACTATGAGGACTTCAGCTAAATAACTTAACAAAGGCCGTGGGAGGAAAAACGTGAACTGCCTTTCATTCAGAGCTGCACAAAGCGGAGTTTCCCATAAGACTACATTTTCAATTCTACAAGCACATGTGTCCCCAAGAAGCATGAATAGTGTACTGGGTGCCTTTAAAGTTCATATACTGACTTCAAACATTACGTTTCCACCTCTCCTTCCATTCCTCTTTAAGTTTGTTAATCACAATCCCCATTCAGATATTGGGCGATACTTCTGTTCCGATTTCACAATTGAAAAGTGGAAATACCAGACGTTGCAAAAGACATTTTTAAATTTAATTGTTTTATTTCAAAATTCTATTCTATGTGCCCAGCTGCATATTCCTAGTCATATTCTAAATGTTTATACACGGATGCTCGTTAACAGATAGCGCAGTTCTAAATACCATGCTGTGCTACCACCTGGGTTCTAAGTGCCATGCTATGATAATATTAGTTTTTAAGGGAAAATGTTTATAGTACAGTAATATTTAATAAGTAGCCACAACTTTTTGATTGGCGATAGATATTTCACTATTATAGAGAGAAAAAGAAATGTAAGTAAGGCCTTCATCCCCAAGATTTACATAGCATTGTATATTAAGCTAAAGTGATAAAACCTTTTCATGTAGTTCCAGTGGAGTCAAGTGATTTCTTTGATTTTAAGAATGTTGCTGATTTACTGTTAACATTAAATAAGTGCAACATTTCAAAATGCAATGCTTAAAGTATCTCGATCTCATCCATCTCAAATAGCTATTAAAAGAACTGACCATTAGAAGGGTGGAGAGTTTTAGAAGTTTTAAAGAGAGGAAAATCGGTGGTTCATGTTAGCCAACCTATGCCTCGTCTGAAAGACCAACTTCGTTTATCTTCCACGTTGCCATTTCTTCTTGAAGAGCACACAGAGTTTTATGAGACATCAATTCCAACCCCTATGTAAGAATGAAAAACTAAATTCTTCCTTTCAGTTGTGAGAGGAAAATCTGAAGATTGGTATTCTTAAATGTTTCATAATATATTTTTATACTTTATTCCTTAATAAGTATTTTGGGAGTAATAACATTTTAATATATGTTCCTGCTAATCATTAATGTTATTTTTGTAATTATTTCCTTCTAAAACCTGAAATAAAATATAACAAAAGTTTGAATAGCACTTGTAACCGCCTCTTCCATCAATGACACATAGAACCTTCTTATTGTTAATTTTTTCTCCTTAACCATTGTATTTTTGGCAAGATTTGTAATACAAAATTATTGGGTGTAATAAGTTAAACGCTAACAGAGATAGGGTAGTCTTTTTTCTTCTTCTTCTTATCCTGTAAAATTTAGAAAATGGCACTTAGAGCGTTTCACATTTCCTCTTCAATTATTTTAACCGTCAATTTCACAAGTCTTCAATTCTTATCTTATGTTTTAGTTTCTTAGCGATCTCATGTAGGAGTACTACCTTTAACATATCTCAAATCTGAATACTCTCATATCCATAGCTTAAATACTAGATACAAGTTTCAGAGCAGACATTTTAAAGAATAGTATGAAGAAAATAATATACTTATAATTAAATATAGTTGCCAACGCTGTTGAGAACCTTCTGCCAACGTCATGGCAGAAAATGCATTCCATCCTGATAGAACTTCTTTGAACAGAAATAAAAACATCCATCCAGTACAGTTTCCAGATTGGCAAAGATTTGGAATATCTGTACATTAGTGCTCCAATCAAGACGAATATCATCATGGACCATCGAACCCATGTTTGTTTTGCATTATCACATAAAAGAAAACATCTTTGCATCTCACGAGTGCAGATTTCTTATTTTTCAACTTTTTATGCACAAGTTCAATCTAGTTAGAGCACACAATGGCATCAGCTCGCAATGTACAGTCCACAGATAAAAATATATATCTTATGGTGCTATGATGTTTTCGGTTGTTTAGGGATAGATTCGTGAGCTGCCAACTAGTGATGAGGTAGAGGATTCACTTCTTATTGCATGCTAGAAGCCTATTAAGAAAGGAAGTTTTCTCCTGATATTACAGCAATGTAAAACATGCGTCAGCCTTCTGTATCATTGTCAACACGTGTGGAATCCAGCTTTGTTAGCTGATGGAGATGGAACGATAAGCTTTCTGCACTGAACGTTCGATTTCTATTCCACGTTCTCATAAATCTGGCTATTGTTCGCTTTGTTATCCATTGTTGTTGGACTCCCTGTTTGTGGTTCAACCTGGAGGCCTGCGTTACCTTCCTGAACTTTGAATCATCCTTTCATTCACATTATCCGCACCAAAGGGCTGGCATATTTTCTAAGTTACTGCAAGTGCATTTGTTCCCCAGTTTATAGTCATAGAACATACAAGCTGGTATAATCGTTTGACTGCCTTCTCGGGAAAGATGGCTAAAACGAGGAAAAATTTAACCTAGCACCTTTACAACAACACCAACTAATTCTTTCGCACCTTAACTTTATTTGTGTGCATTTAATTGTCGCCAACATTGGAAATTTGAAAATCGCAAAAAAAAAAAAAAAAAAAAAAAAAAAAAAAATTAGTGATCTACATATTTAAAATGATTCAGGTACTTGTTCTAGCATATAATCATCTGCAATAATGTTCGATCTTATTGTCCATTTTCCTTTAAAGATATTTTAATTTTGTTTGATAATATTGATATTTAACGGCTGTTTATAGCACTTTTTCGCTTGTGGCAAAAATTTTATTTCATAAAGTCAACAAAAGAGAGAAGCTAATCAGTAATATATTTTCCTGTGTTATTTATGACTGCCGACACTGGTGCATGTTCAGTTTAATCTGACTACTACTGCTACTACTACTACTACTACTACTACTACTACTACTGCTACTACTACTACTACTGCTACTATTACTACTACTACTACTAGTACTACTACTGTTACTACTACTATTACTACTACTTCTACTACTATTACTACTACTACTACTATTACTACTACTGTTACTACTACTACTATTACTACTACTACTACTATTACTACTACTACTACTAGTACTACTACTGTTACTACTACTACTACTACTACTACTATTTCTACTATTACTGCTACTACTACTACTGCTACTACTACTGCTACTACTACTACTACTAGTACTACTACTGTTACTACTACTATTACTACTACTTCTACTACTATTACTACTACTGTTACTACTACTATTACTACTACTTGTACTACTATTACTACTACTACTACTACTACTACTACTACTAGTACTACTACTGTTACTACTACTATTACTACTACTTCTACTACTATTACTACTACTACTACTACTACCACTACTACTATTACTACTACTACTATTACTACTACTACTACTATTACTACTACTACTACTTCTACTACTACTACTACTACTACTATTACTACTACTACTATTACTACTACTACTATTACTACTACTACTACCACTACTACTATTACTACTACTACTATTACTACTACTACTATTACTACTACTACTTCGACTACTACTACTACTACTACTACTACTATTACTACTACTACTTCTTCTACTACTACTACTACTACTTCTATTACTACTACTACTATTACTACTACTACTACTACTACTACTACTACTACTACTACTACTACTGTTGCTACTACTACTACTACTGCTGGTTTAGAGTTAAACTGTCCTCAAGCAAAGGTTGAAGAGCATGTTCATTGGTAGAGACGGAAGAGGTATTTTCAGTACTTCAGCCTGCTCAAGGCTGGTTGTGCCTGGGAGGAAGGAATTAGGTGCGGGGGACACCAGGTGGTCGGGATCCAAGGCGGTGAGGCGGGTTCCTGATAGTGCACCCCGGCGCCCACTGAGTGCTGCTCCAAGGACTTCGAACCCCTCTGAAGGGCTGTTTTCACACCAGATGTCGCGGCAGAAACCTTTCCAAAGCGCAAGCCACCGCCGCACCATATACAATACCATCCCGCCTTGCCTGGCCTTGCAACGGAACCAACGTGCTGAAAATTAGCGGAACGGGAAGCATTCACCCAAGCGACCAGGAGAAACCACGAAACAAGCCCAAAGTCACCAAAAGATTTTAACCCGTAACAGTCTCAAGCGTTACCTGAGCCACTCCGCGATGAACAGAAAGTGGAAAATGAGGAAATCTGGGTAATAAAGGGGAGTGGAAGAGCTTCCCAACCTATACCAGCGTGCATTATCAAGTTCGTTTGTCTTGAATTGCGGCCGTAAGGCAGCTGAGTTGCAGCAATAAATGTTAGCAGGATAATTAATTACATTCCAGGGAAGCAAGTCCTGATTTCAACCCCTTTGTCCCACTAGATGCATAGCTTTATCTTCTATGAATGGATACGAGCTTTTGTACGGCAGTTGTTTTTGTATTCTGGACAGGAATGATCAATTTTTTGTTTCAATGTTTTATTCGTTGTCGCTTTAACTGCATTTTCTCGCGATGTGGACGTGAATACTGTAAGTGTAAGTTTGTAGGGATGAATGAAATGAATTAATGATGATGCATACGAGCTCGGAGTCCTTCTTTTTGAGTCCTTGTGTTTTTAAAAACATAACATATGTCTATGATTTTTTTCATAAAATCATGATATAAAGGAAAGTCATTTCTTAAAATCGTGCTTTAAAATGAAATTTAATCACAAATATTTTTAGACATGTCTGTAAAGAAGAGCTTTCTTATTCGAATTTTGACAACAATGTGTCTGCTGTTAGATCAATAAGCGTAAGAGATGGCATACTGAATCAGAAAGTGTCTGTGAAAGTAAAAGTATTCATACGGAGCTTGGGAGGAGTAGAAAACGCATGAAGAATGATTGCACGTTAAAGAAAACCAAGAAGGACGTGAAAAGGGCAAGGAAAAAGAAACAGCAGCCAGCATCTTTCCTACTGAGGGGATAGTTTTTGCCTTCTTTCTCTGTCTGCAACCCACTGTTTCAACTGTCCTTAGTTTACCCACGAACCATTAGTTGACCGTCACATATCTTCTCCGAAATTCACTTGCATTCCGTTTAAACAGCTCCAAATTCTGCGCGAAATCAACAATTTGTTCTCTTTTCTGGTCAATTGTTAACAAGCGCTGCATCCTCCTTGCCGATAGCTTTTTCATTTGCAAATGATTGTGCAAAATATCTTCAGAAAAAATGCCTCAGCCTCAGCAATCTTCGTTCACTGAGCACCATGTCGTGAATTTATTCTAATAAATGGACCCTTAGAAGCCAAGGGGTACAAGTAACAAAATGTAAGTTTTGAGTAAATGACGGTCAAAGTTGAGACACTGCAGAAAATTCCATGATCAACTTAGGAAAAAAGAGTTATTTGCACGCTTTTGAAGCTTTCCCAGGACAAGCAATGCTGAACTGTCAGGTAGTTCTTTTTTGTCATTAATTATTTAAAACATAGGAGCACTGATACCCCTTGATCTCCAACAAACGTGTATTGTAACCTGGGAAAATGAAATGAAATGACTGAATTATAATTATTACAATTAATGTACTGCTTTACAGAAAGCATTAACACTTTAACTAACTAAAGGACTATGTGTCCTTTCTTGACATTAATAAAATTTTACTGTCTAAGAGTAAAGAATGACTGATTGAATCGAACAAATATTTTAAGTCATTGATCACAGTGACATAATAGGAACATTTTAATGGCAAGAGGTAACTTAACACTTTGAGTTGAACATAGTTATGGGTCTATTCAGAGTCTGTTTCTAACATTCTGTCATATTCATTTTCTGAATGACGATCATCTACTTCATGGTTTTTTATTAATGGGTTCTAATGTTCTTGAAGCATGTGGTGTGGAAATTTGTGGTAAAACTGGTGATGTATTGTTGACACAGAGGGAAGGAGAATCTGCAGGTTTTTATTCTTCAGACATTTTAACTTATGCGTTTCTTCATGTTCAGAACAAGAAAGACACTTGCCGCGATGGCATGCTCTCTTGTTATCAACATTTTGAAAATCATCCATTTCTTCATTGAGAGATTCTTTGTAAAATATGAAGGGTTGGTTCTTTTGAAAATGCAAACCTTGTATTTTTCTCAAGCCTTTCATATAGTACTTGAGATAATCATAGAGTTCTGTTAGTGTGATGAAATCATTGGCAGTCATCTGGACTACTTAAATTTCCTACTGGCCTTGTAAATCATTAATCATCAGGTACAAAATTCCATTTTTTTTTTTTTTTTAAATCTTTTCAATAATTCCAAAATCTTTGTCGCATTCCATGTAGGAATGTCCAGAAATCATGAATTTGTGATCTACAGTTTCAATGTGTGTATTCTGGGTAATGTAATGCCAAAAAGTTGCAATGTGTTTACTTTTGTTTTGACCCCCAGCATTGTCACTAAAATGTGTTTAAATGATGTGGGCAATCTACTTAAATAGTGTAAAAGACAGGACGCAATTTCTTGGCGTCCACAAGCAGCTTGACCCTCATGCCAAATGTACGTCATGAATACAAAAATTATAGGTCCACAGCTGTCTTGCATAATACGCTCTGCTGCAAGAAAGCACAGGTGCAGGGAGTGTCTTCTGTAGGTCAAAACAAATTGCTATTTGCGAACTGTCACTTTTGGAACATTCTTTTGCCCTATCTTTGGCTTCTCTAGCTGCCTGTGCCTTACGCAAATGTAATTGTTTTTCAATAGTCAGTGTCCGAACATTTTTGGGTCTCCCTGAAATAACAAATTCTGCAACCTTCACACGTCTCATAAGTATCAGTACAAGATGAATGGAAAACCAGATTAAACACTGTATTGAACACAAATCTATAGTAACTCTGTTTAATAGTTTTGGTAAATACCTTTCTGCACAAAAATCTCTATGCAGTTTATACATTTTCATTATATTTAGTCTAGGATCCAAGTACTTAATGTCGGTCCTGGTGGTGTAGTGGTAACCATACTTGCCTGCTAAACCCAATATTGCGGGTTCAAACCCGGCCAGGATCGATGGATTTTTTCGAGTGTAAAAATCCTAAGTATGGCTTCCTTCGGAAGGGAAGTAAAACCGTGGGTCCCGTGTCGTGCATTTACGGCACGAAAAAGAACCTAAAGCCTGAAAGAAGAGGCCTCTGAGCAAAATTTGTCGGCCGTTTCACGCTCTGAATTGGATGGGACGCTGATGACCTGAGCTGTTAAAGAGCGTCCATGAATAAACCCCCCCCCCAAAAAGCATTTAATGTTAGGGTTTATTGTATTTGGGAAATGGTTTTATGTGGTCCTTAACAATATGAACTTGTGCATCAGGAATCTTGTTTCCTAGTTTTTTATATCGTCTACAGTCTTTTGCAGGAACTTCAGGAATTTCTTAGACAAACATTGGTGACACATTTGTTATTTACCTCCAACGTCGACAAGAAAATTTGTTTCTGAATTTTTACATGCACGGCACCTCTTTTTGGCAGCATTGACTCTTGAACTGAAATTGATGAATTAATGAACGATGTTTGGAGATTCCAGCCAGGTTCCTAGCTTCTGGTATTTATAAAATATTTGTTGTCTTTCATCTTCTTTAATATTTTCATTACATTTAAATCTGCAATTGTGAACATATGGTCTTACCCCCTTCTCTTCACGAACTTTCCTCTGTATATTGTTTTCCTTCATTTAGAAGTCTAGAAATTTTATTAATTTTCAATTCTATGGTCTTCTTAATCTCTTCCTTCCCTTTTGACGTGCTGATTCACTTCCAGTAGATTCATCAGATTATGCATCAGGTTCAAAAGCGTTACCCTCATCTGTGTTTGTAAAATAAATAAATAGTGCTAGTTATGAATATTAATATATGTACCGTACTTATTAAATAATAAATTATTTGTAAATTTATTCACAATAAAATATAAATAATAACATAAAACACTATAAAGCACTTACTATCACTTAAAATGAGGTTAAGTTCACTTTCTTCTGTTTTAGACATTTTAAAATTTCCACTACTATTTTCCATTATTGTGCACTTATTTGGAGTTTAAAAACATTTATAACATTAAATAATTGTGTATAAAAGATGATGATGATGATGATGATGATGATGATGATGATGATGATGATGAACTACAAAGAACCAGTATAATTTGTAAATATTTTCTTTTCTCAAATAATCATTCAGTAAAACAAACAGCTCTTTGCAGTCATTTGGTAGTCAAGACATACAAATGCACTTATTCCCTTTGCCTTTCAAATAAAGTACATAATTGTCTCAGTAGTCTTTTTTTCAGCAACTAGATTTCAGCAGCAGAATGCTTGTTACTTGTAACCCTTGGCCACTCAAATTTGTACCTGTTTTAACTACTACAATCTACACTTAACTCTAAAATTAGCAATTTGGCACTTGGCTTCTAAGGAGTTCTATCATTTCGAGAACCGTTATCTCGAAAGGGCGTCTGGAAAGGTCCGCATCGCTTGTGCTCGTTCGGCCACATCTGAGCTAGCCAAACATTTATACACCGTTCTAAGAGAATGTGCTAGTACACTGTAATGTTTATGCACCTTCGCCTTAGTTTCTGCGGACGTTACCCTTTTCAAAAAGTATTGTTTTATTAATATACGAAACCATTTTGAATGCTCGTTTACAAATTTAAGCAGGAAAATGGATTTCAAACAACGACTTAGATTCGTAATTGATTATAACCATGCACATTATCCTTCAACAGTCAAGGAAACATTGAAAACAATCAAGTGTTACCACCCTTTGAGTTTGCACGACTCGAACAGCCGTCGTAAACCTGACTCTACTTATAAGTGAGATTTTTCAAGCAATGTCAAGGGCTGTGACATATAAAAACACGTAATTGATGGCATCACAACAGCTGTGGCAGACTCACTACTGTATTTTCCGCTCGGCGCGTTAACAGAAAAGTACCGAAGCATGAATAGCAAAAATATTAGCCGCGTACTTCATCGCAAAACCTCTTTAATGATGCCTTCTTTAGCAATCTGTTTTCCACAACTGGATGAAGCAGTTCAGAGCGAGGAAATATGGAGGTCAGACACGAGAACTGCAAAGACAGCAAAATAATCTAGTTACAGAGTTCAAAAAAGCGAAACTCAGTTGCAAGAAACAAGTCAGGCTGCCTGCGAAAATTGTAGTTTCGTGATGACAAGGTATATATTGTGTTTAAGGTTAATAATTTATTTAGTACAAAACACGTGTAGACCAATATCAGAAAGCGTTATTGATATTCTGGAGTTAAAAAATAGGAAAATAAAAAGAATAATTATACTCACATGGTGTGTGGCAAATATGTAATATAAGGGCATGCATGTTTCTTAGATCTAGTATTCCATTAACGTGCCTGATAATTTACAGGTGATAGTAATATAGGGGATGCTGTTTTACTTTTTCCCTAACTCAAGTAAATAATTTAACTAACTTGTCAGTTTCTTACAATAAAATGGACATTAAATTTACTTCCTTGATGAATAAGTTGACTGGCTACAGGGAACGCACGCAGATTTTCATTTCATTAGGGGCAAAACACAAAACACTAAAGCTTGGTAGCTAATAATTTAAAATGTTCAGTGGCATTGTTCTAACCTCCCTCCCCAATGTGACTCTGGGTTTTTTTTATGTACTTGAGAATTTTTATCGACATATTATAATCAGAGAATGGAGTTTTTAAGTATAAAAAACTATGGTTGGAAAGAGAATAGAAAGTTTCTGAAAACTGATATAAAAAGGTTTTAAAAACATGCTGATAAATGCCTTCATTCAGGTCTAAACCAGTTACATTAACATTCTTTATCCAACACTGTAACAAATTAATAAAGTAAACAAATATTTAGGAAGTAAACGTGGCATTTACTGGGTTTCAACCTATTCATTACTGTGGAATACACACAACAGTTTTATGTTTTCAAATGTAAGACGTTGGCGCTTTGAGCTCACGACGTCCTTATATATGGAAACTACGCTTAACATCTACTGAAACCAATGGAGGACAGTTTTGTAAATACATGGAAAGGGAGTTCAATGGAAGTTGCAAAGGCTTCATATCCAAAGTGTTCCTCAGACATAGCTTTCAGCCAGTAACGCGGAATTTTGGAATCCTCCTGAGAGTTTATTTTTGGATTCTCCAATTCATTACGTGATCTTAGGAACTTTGTTTGTGATTCACTGATAGTGAAATATAATAGTTTAAATTCATCCCCACCAGAAAAAAGCACAGGAACAGCAACTGATTAGTTTTCCTTGAAGTTCAATCAAAGCGATGCGATCCTCTAGTACTTCTGAGCAAAATTTTCTACTATTTCATTCACGTCAGTTAATCTTGTCCTGTTACTTTGCACACTTAAAACGCCGAGTCCACTGATTTCTTGCGACATTGCGTAAGTAGGTTTTGTTCATTTTAATTTTTAAGATGATCTCTCTACTGCAGAAACAGCTAAGTCCGAAGTAACATAAAACCTGTGCACACGTTTGGAATACTAGGAGCCAAAGTTAGTTTCTATTAGTGGCAGAGTGCTATTTCTCTGATTGCTGTTTTTATTTTTATCTCCTTCGGTAACACAAATTTTAAATTTGATGTGCAAAATCTTCATCTGATGCAGACAACCGATACTGAGAAATAAGTATGATGAACAGCAGGGTGAGAAATCGGGGGGATGGGAGGATTTTGCTCAATCCGAAGATTTTACCTAAAAAATTCCCCCCATCAAAATTTCCCGGGAGGGGGGAGAATCCTTTCATTATAAAACAACAAGAAATATTTACAATATATATGTATTACTGAAAATAGTGCGTTATTATGTGTATTTCTATGAAAATAACAGCAATAATACCTATAGAAACAATAAAATGACGATCAGATCTTCAGTATTGTGGCATCTTTGCATGTATTCACATTACAACTGCAGTCAACAATGAAGTCTCAGATTATTAACTACACTGTTGCCAAATCAGTAAAACTCTCCTACTTCTATTTCGGAGTTTTCTCCCGCCTCGCCATTTGTTAATAATTTCGCACCCTGATGAACAGTTCATTTAGCTCTTTCAGTTCACCAAACGTCGATCCTGGTGATGTAGTGGTAACCATACTTGCCCCCTAAACCCAAGATCGCATATTCAAGACCGTAAAAATCCTTAGTGTGGCTTCCTTTGGAAGGGAAGTAAAACCGTCGTTCCCCTGTCGTACATTTACGGTACGAAAAAGAACCTCAAGCTTGAATAAAGAGGCCTCTGAGCAAAATTTGTCGGTCGTTTCACGCCCTACTTTGAGTGGGATGTTGATGACCTGAGATGTTAAAGAGCGTCCATAAATAAACACCCTCCCCAAAAAGTTCTCCAAACCTCACTTGGATCTGATTAATAATTATATTGAACACAACAGCTACCTGATAAATTAATTACAGGCTTGTTAAGCGTTAGTCCTGGAATCAATGCATCGAATTAATCCTTTTTACTTATCTATTCTCTTATCTTCAAATTCTGTATCAGAACCCTTCGTTTTGCAAGTGAATTGGCAGATATAAATGAAACTTATGTCTGTAACTAGAAAGTTTATCAATAGTATTCTGAAGAAGAACATGTATGCCCTAGAAAGATCAATATCATTAGTTTGAAGAACCTTTCAAATTAAATTGGTGGTTTCCAGCATTTTAATATGAAGGACAGCTTGCAAAATACATTCAAACATTTCTAATTGTTTCTTTAGATAACTCGTGCCATAATGCTCATTAGTGTTTTTAATATAGTACAATTTTCATTACGGCTTTCATAATATCTAATTATGTCCAAAGCTTTCAATAAATAAGATGTTGAAGATCAACGTATGTATTATCCGTTTCCTACAATGTATCCAAACGCCACTTCATATACCTGTATATGACATTTTTTTTTATATTGTATGAATACACACCATTAACAGACAATGCCTTCTGTATATCTGTATGTTACCCAACCGAAATCTTCGTTAAGGCGACAATAATTCAATTCCGTATCGACTTTGCATGAAATACAAATGAATGCTTCCGAGCAGAAGACAGAAAATGTACAAAAGCACAATCGTTACTGCTTCCGAGAGAAAATTCATCCCTCCCCCACCTCGAGGATTTAAGGAAACAGCTGAGTAGCGCACATAGATTACCTCCACCGAGATATGGATTTAGTTTATTTACGGGTGCTCTTTAACGTCGCAGGTCATCAGCGTACCATTCAATTTAGGGCGTGAAACGACCGATAAATTTTGCTCAGAGGCATCTTCTTTCAGGCTTGAGATTCTTTTACGTTCCATAAATCTACGAGCTATTGCTTTACTTCCTTCCGAAGGAAGACATACTTAGGTTTTTTACGCCAGAAAAAAACCCATGGACCCTGGTCGGGATTAAACCCACGATCTTGGATTTACAATCCAGCGAGATGCGTTTTGAACAAATTCTTTAATGAATGGGTAGATGAGGAATGCAAATCTCATCCCCGAAAATGACGTAATTTTTGGGAGCAGTGAAGAATGCTTCTTTACATCAGTGGTCATAAGTTGCATTTGTAGCGAACATATTTAGAAAGCGCCGTTGCCAAATGATTTAAGAGCCGATTTCTCACTAAGACAACAGGACAAAGTTCAGATAGTGTATGTGCAAAGGAAAAAAAAAGTTAATTTAACTCATGAGTTTGATGGTAATAAATTTTATTTGCTCTTGCTTTTTCAAACATTCTATCTATAACTAGACAATACAGTTGAGTAGACTGTGCCTAAACGTCAATAATGTTTATTTATTTGTTTGCCTTCTAAAACATAAATCATATCAGAAACAAAATATTTTATTTTACATTTTGCATATCCCATTCAAATGCAGCTTTAGAAAGAGAGTGTTACCTAATGAATGCTGCTTGGAATAAAGAAACGCAGATTACAAATTGAGCTCTTGGAAGCGAAATGTTGGCAATAATAGCTTGTTTTGAGTTCTGAAAGAGTCTAAAAAGGCGGAGGAAAAATCTCAGAAAAATGCGAAATGAAATGACAAATATTAAAGGTTATCATTACTAGGCATGATTTATCTCAAAGTTGCTTGTTTTATGTAATGTGAATGTTTCCTTATTTTACAGATTTGTGTCTTATATTTAAAAATTGTTTTCATAGTGTAGAAAAAATCTTCTCTGTCATTTTATTTGTTTTCCTTGCAATATATGTTATTTAATAACAAAATTTTCATGCCTATAATTTGTCCATCCTAACTTTACAGTAAACTATTATTCTTGCCTCTACCCTTTCTCACTATTGGCTCTCTAATTTATATAAAATGGAATTTACCGTCACTTGAAATGCTTGTAATTTGTTTTAATAACATTTCATCGTTTGTTATGCAGGTATGTTACATTCATAAATTAACTTTTACCTCTTTCGTTAAACCATATATGTTCTCGATAGAAATTTAGACGAAAACCTTTTATACATAACAAAATGTGTTCATTACGCCATAAGTATTATAAAGAAAAAAAAAAACAAACAAACAGATAAATCATCGAGTATATTCATAGGCGCTACTATTTCGCATTTCATTTCATTTCCGACTAAGATTTTGTTAACATTTTTAATACTATAATGGACCAGGATAGACCAGCCCTAAGCTATATTCTGAGGTGGAAAGCATGGCGTTCAATTCGAACTCATTGCTTTGAACATTTGATAAGGATAGACAATAGTAATTTACGAAAAACTTGAACACGTGAACACTGACATCTGTTGAAAAATACACGTACTTGTACTTTTTGCGTTACGTTTCGTAATGGTTTCGGCGTTCTGCACAGCAGCGCTGTTATCATCGGAATAAATGAATCGGCCAAATCAGCTGTTTTAGTGCAACAAAATGTTTGTTGTTAGTTCGGGTGGAAAGATAAAGTTTTTATCATGACATACCTAGATTTATTTAGAAAGTTAGAGGTAAAATCATTGCGCAAATATGCCATCATGCATGAAGCGATTTGCCACCTCATGCAGTGAACGTAATTTTAGCATTGCTAACCACGTTTGTGTTCAAGAAATAAAGCAAAACAAATGGGTAAACATAAATTTATAGGTTATGTATACAGACTAATTATATGCATCTACTGTTAAGAAGTGGAAAATTACGCAATCACACTTGTGATTTTTTGTCATGTTTTTTCAAAAGCTTTTTCGGTGGAAATGGAAAATAACAATAAGGAATCTTTTAAGCTTTTGGGAATGTCTGCATCTGACACAGATTCAGTTTCAGAAGTTCCTGAATTTGTGGCACCGCCTCCAAGAAAGAAAAGAGTTAAAAGGTATATTTTCAAATCAATTTAAAGCTATTTTAAAATTTGGAAGATAAAACAAAGTGAGCATATTTATTTGATGTGGAAATATGTATTCTATTCGGGTTTGTGGCCCTTACAGAGCTCTTTATTTTATTTAGTATAAATAAATGTGCATAATGTATTTTATAAGTATTGTACAAGCTGTTTTTGTATAATTGCTAGAGGATTTAGAAAAAAATATTTGCAATATATATTTAATCAGATATTGCATTTTAAATTGGGGGGGAAAGGTTTAATATGTAATTTCATCAAAAGGAATATGGAAATTCCACAGTAACTATTTGTATCAAGTTGCAGATATCATTTTAAAGTAAAACATTAAATACAAAACTAAAATACATTTGTGGGGGGGGGGGTTGGTTTTATAGCAGTATATATCAGCTTTAACTAACACAGGCTTCCCAAACATATCATGTAGCAAATTATGTAACACAGTAATTTAAGGAAGAGGAAAAAGAGGATAGAACAGCCTGCAATCTGTATATAAGTTTGCAGTGTACTTTTTCTTTCATTAGTATTTAATATAATGCACCAATATAGCTGACAAAATGTTTGGATAATGAACTTGATTATATTTTGGCTTGTTTTTCATCTTGGCCTCTCACGTGCATGAGATGAAAAGTGGTGGGTCATATCACATCCAAGCATACATACATGCCCCTGGAGGGAGGGGAGAAAGAACATACTGCATTACTGTATATAACAGCTCCAATGGGAAACATCTTACCTGCAGAACCTGTGAACAACAAATATCCCATGCACTCCTCCATTTAGTTATCTGAATGAGATAGATTTGTCCAGACTATGCACAACATGTTTACTCTGGCTACAAGGAAAAAATTTAACTGTACATGTGGCTCATCACTATGAAGTGGCTCCAGGAATAACTTAAAGCATTAAGATTTGACAACAATACAATTTTAATAAAATAAGACAACAAAGACAGAGGAAGAGAGAATTTAGTATACATGAATTATTGTTAATTAAAACTCTATGAATGAAATTGAAGTTAGGTATCTTTCTTCTGTTAATGAAATGAAAGTGTGTTTATACAACCCTGATTTGATATAACATGGGTAACAACAACAAAAAAGATACCAAAAACATATGTAACTTCTTAGACATGCTATGTCTCATAGTTCTGCTCCTAAGCTCCTAATTTTTTTCAAATTTAAATTCATATTTTTTTATTCAGCCATTAGACGTTTATAGATGCAATAAGCATTGTAATTAAACTAGTTTCCAATGTATAAAAGAAATGTTAGTGAAAGAACATAAATAACAGTATTAGTAGACTTAAAGAGAAGGAACAATTATAATGTTTTTCAATTGGGAAAGGGATTCGGCTGCAGCCAATGGAACATAAATGCTTACACAAAGTTGCTGCTATCAATTTTATCCCTCTGAGAAAGATAGTGAAAAAATGCCAACTGATGAAAACTTTTTTTTAATAGTGTTTAGTACCAGTTTTAACTACTGAGGCATCACAGAAGATGTACACTGATGATACATGAAGTGAAATGATAAACTGGGAAAGGAATCATTTCAGGCCCAAATTTAGCATTTACCATTTATGAGGACTGAGGAAAACCTGAAAAAAACCTCCAGGGAGAACTGCCTGGTGGAATTCAAGTCCCAGATGTACCGCTTATGAGTTCATGCCTTAATGACCTCAGCAATCTATGGCAGTCCAATGAAGACAATGATGTTGGTAGTCTGACACTGAAACTGACAATGAGCCTCTTTCACTTCCATTGGATAAATATCAGATAGATAATATGATTAATTATTTTGAAAGTGTATGTATTTTAGGAAACTGTAATGTTATAGCAGACATGATGCTTCTTGCATAAGTGTGGGAGAGGGCGATAGAAGCAGGGATCTTGTAAATTCACTATTGATTCTAACATTTCGTCATATACTATTTCTTTCCTAAAGTCTTGCTCTTGTAATTTTTCAGTATGTCGAACATAGGCTTCTCAGTTTGTCAACTTTTCTGTCACATTGTCTATTTCTTTGTTAACAAGTTTTTCCAAGTCTTCCATATTAAATGTCATATTTTTATTTTTATTTTTATTTTCTACCACCACTTTATTTAACATTCTCAATTTGATAATAATGACAATGATAAGGTAGCAATCAAACTACCTCATGCCCCCTTTAATTAGCCAGTTGATCAAGTTCGTACATTTTAAACTAATTTTTGAATGATAAAATATATTGCATAATTTCATTTTTTGTTTTGTTTGCCAAAAACTGAATCCCTTGAACCAATGAATGATATTACCTTTTCTAGTTGATATAATGGGAAATTTGTTTATAGTGACCAAATGATAAGGTGCATTATCCATTATTACTATACTTTCCTCTTCTAAATAATTTAGGAAATCTTTCAAAAACCATTCTTTAAATATTGAAGCTGTCATTTTCTCATGGGAATCAGAAGTTGATGTAGAACAAAACACCATCTCTCTGGTACAAAACCAGTTTTAGCTGATCCTACAGCACAAATGATAAATCTGCTGCTCTTCTCCAAAGATTCAGTCCACCATTAATAGAGGAGTCTTGGCAAATGAATGTTTGAGTGTTTAATTTAGTTTAGTTCTTGGAGCTTTCAGTATGTTCATGGAGTAGTCAAAGAGACCTACAAACTTAGAACTTGTCGTTTACAATTACCTTAATAGTACACAATCTACATTTATAAAAAATACTTTGTACATTTGCATAAATAGTTACAAAAAAATGAAAAAGCAACACATTGGGCAAGTTGACCAAAACAACAAAAACCAGTGAATCAGAAACAGGCAAGTCACTCAATCACACAAATTTCACAATATGGATGTTTACATATGCATTGATATAAAATTAGATGATGTCACTCGTATATTCCTTTACAGAGTAATAGGCCTTTTTACATAGATATTTTTAAGAGCAGATTTAAAGGACTTATCATTGTTTACTAAGCTTTTAGGCTAGAGTGTTTTGTACTAAAATGCATAAAATCTTTTTTGATGGCAGGAAAGAGTGAAACCAATCTCTGTTGATTTGCTTTGTGTGTAGCATTCTTTTCATGCATATTTAGATTTTGAACAACATTTTCTTTATTTCATATATAAAGGTTCATGAGGGGTAATATATATTCTCATGGGAGAGATAAAATTTCAAATTGCCTAAAGAGCATGAATGTCTACTCAGTGTACCAGTCATTCATATGACTTTTTTCTGTAATAGGAAGACATGTTCACTTTTAACTGAGTTTCCCCAAAATATATGACCATATTTCATTACTGAGTTGAAATAAGCATAATAAACTAATTTAAAAGTCTTATTGACTCCAACATTACTAATGCATATATTGCATAGCATGCACTGCTAAGTTTAGGTATGATAAGATCAATGTGATTTTTCCAATTCAGCTAGATAGTTTAATGGCACAATCATCCATTTATCAATATGCTTGTGTTTTTTTTAATGATATTTAATGCCTGTTTTTACTACTTAGGTACCACAGGTGGTGAACACTGATGATAAATGAGATGAAATGATATATTGGGAATGCTTTTTTTTAAGGAAGGAACCAATCCAGTACCTCCCCAGCATTTGCCATTTATCAGGACTGAGGAAAACCTGGGAAAAACTTCAGTCAGGGAGGATGGTCCTGGCAGGATTTGAACCCCAGACCCACTGCTCATGAGTCTGTGTCTTAACAGCCTTGGCAGTAATATGCTGGTGTCATCTGCAAATAGAACAGTGTTTCCTTCATCTTGAATAGATAAGCAGAGATCATTTATATATATCAGAAAAAGAAGATGGTCCCGAATAGATCCTTGAGGCACCCCATGGTTGAACATTCCCCACTCACTCTTGTTTTTATTTTTAAAGTGACAATTTATTACTACTTTTTATTTCCTTTTGTCAAGATAGGATAAACCATTTTAAATATTGGTTTTCTATTCTGTAAAAGCTAATCTGTCTATCGAATTCCATGATTGTCACAACTGAAAGCCTTTGCTAAATCACAAAAAATTCAACCTACGTGTACTCTTTCATTAAATGCAGCTAAAATTTCATTAGTAAGTTTATAGATTGCATTTTCTTTGAAATTCCTTTTCCAAAGGCAAACTAGAATATTGTCACTTTCAAAGTAAAATGGTAAAGCCTATTGTGCATTACTTTCTCTAATACCTTAGAAAATGTAGATGAAATAGCTATAGTTTTATAATTAGGGACATTTATCTTTTCTCTCTTTTTGAACAGAGACCTCACCCGGAATATTTTAGCCTTTCAGGAAATACACCCAATGTTAAAGACTCATTACACAAGTAACTAAGGGGGACTCTAATTTTCTTTGCACAGGCCTTTATGACTTGGCTGTTAATTTCACCATCAGATGAGTTTTTTGATTTTAGTTTTCTAATGATATTACTAATTTCTAGTGGAATAGTGGCAAATGGTTTGAATTCATTATTTTGATGGGAAGTTGATGATTGCAAAATCTTTAATGCATCTCTTTTATCACCAGAATATAAATTTAAATTTTTTGTTATATTAAAATCATGAAACACATTTGCTACATTTTCAGGGTGTTGTACCTCTTGATTGAAAATGCTTAAGATCACCTTGTTGTAAATTTTTGCCTGTTTCTTGTTTTATTATATTCCAAGTAGTTTTTATTTTGTTTTTTGGCTGACTGATAAGTGTTTGGTAATGGAGGGCTTTTGCTGCTTTTATGACTTTCCTAAGTATCTTACAATAATTTTTGAAATGTATTTTTAATTTAGGGTCTTTACCAAACTTTACCTCATTATATAATTGTCTTTTATGTTGACAAGATTTTTTAATTCCTTGTATTAACCATTCCCTGCTCATATTATCACTTCTTTTGTGTGTATAAAATTGTGTTGCCTATACATTCCAGAAACATTCTTATATCTGAATTAGTTTTTTGGTGTATTGAAAAAAAAATTGGCAGAATTATTGGTTAGGGCCACAGCACAAAGATAACCTAATAAAAAAGGCTAGAATTAAAACATTATCCAACCAATATTGCAGTTTAACATAAAAAGCATTAAGCAGTTATTATTTAGCTTAATTTTATTTCATCAGTAATGTAATAATTTCACTTTCAGGAGAACTAGAGGAGCTTCTTCATCAAGAGAGAGACAGACTCGACCATGTAACTGTAAAGGTCGAACTGTGGGTCTCTCTCTGGCCTCTGTGCTACTATTTTGCTGGTTGATGACAGTTTCATGGTTAGCTATTGTGTTACATGGAGAGCTCAAACGCCTAGACATCAATGTCCGAAATGGTAAATATTACTTTTAGAAAATATTATCTTAAATAATGTGTATAGTTTTTTCTTTTTAATTGTTCTAGTGGAGTGCTGCTTTGGATTTCTGTGTCTTTATTAAGTTGCTCATAATAGCCTGTGGATGGCAAACAGTAACAACAATATGACATTTTGTGCCTCATGAATGATGAATTTATATTTAGCCAATATGTAGGTTAATGATTTGCAATGATGATATGGAATAGCTGTGCACATTTAAAGACTATTCGGTAATGTGAGGAATATTCAGCTGCAGCAGTACTGAAGGAAATTGAATCTTTTTAAAGGGTTGCATCACAGCTGATGCAGATCTTCAGGTCATCCAGTTATCTGATGACCACTTGGCAGTAAGGACTGCATCTCACAGCTAGTCATGCTGCACTAGAATGGGCAGTAGGAACACTAGAGTGACAGACAAATAATTCTAATGTGCTTAAAGAGTTATCTGCACAAAATTGTAGCCTATTTTGCATTACCCAGGGGACACTACGTGGAGGCAGGCTACTTTATCCCCCGGTCACCCAGAATATAATATAATCAATATACAAGTTTAGTAATTATACTAGATTTACAATATGCCTTACTTAAAGAGTTCATATATTCATTTATTGAATAAAAGGTATGTTGTAGTAGAAAGGCTTTGACTTCTTTATTAAATTTTTTTACATTGGTTATTCTTTAATATTCATTGGTAGTTTGTTATACATTTTAATTCCTACATTTGTGAGATTATTTTTTAAAATTTTGTTCCGCATATATGAACATGAAGGTAATTTTTCCTTCTTGTATTATGAGAATGAATATCTATATTTGTACATAATTCCCCCTGATGTCTCTTAATATGGTTTACGACCTCTATTATAAAGAGGCAGGCTAATGGTAGTATATTATGTTTCCTAAAATAGGGTCTACAGGATGTCATACTATCTATTCCACTTATAATTCTTATTGCTCTCTTCTGGATTTTAAATACTCTCTCACATTTTTCTCTCCAAAATTTTATTCCATATTTTAATTGACTATGAAAATGAGCAAAATATACATTTTTCAATCCTAATAAATTCAGTATCATTTTTAGACTTTTAAGCATATAACAAACAGAACTAAGTTTAGTCGCTAAAAGATGAGTGTGAGTATCCCATTTAAGGTTTTCATTCACATGTATACCTAAGAATTTTGTTTCTCCCTTGTACTGAATAATGTTTCCATCATATATAATTTGAGGTTTAATACTGTTTTTACATTGTCATCTATGAAATGTCATTGCAATAGTTTTTTCATTAACTAAAATGTTAATTGGAACATTCACAGTGAAGCCAATCATATAATTGAAAACATTTTATGATACAGTCGAACTACACACTCTTATGCTTCCCTTACTTGTCATTATTGCAGACTGGTTTCGAGAACAGGTTGTTCTCATCATCAGTTCAAATCTCCGACTGTTGGATAATTCGTTTTGTTGTGGGTATTCTGCTCTGGCGGAGGTGTGATGAACTTAAAGTTTATATTTTCATCGCCGGAAGTGTCAAAGTTCATTAAACTGTCTCTGTATTTGTAAATGTGTATTTTTTTCCATGTTGCTAATTCTGTAGGTCCTTGCACTGATTTTAATAATTTTGCTTTATTCACTATATCGTGGTTTTCTGTCCAAAAATGAAATGCTACTGCTGAATTCTCAATTTGCTTGTATTTTATGTTCCTGAAATGTTCTTTTAACCGTGTGCCTATGTTTCTCTTTGTTTTTCCTATGTAGATTTTTTCACATTCTTCACAACTTATTTTTAAATGCCCGATTTTTCCTCCTGTGAAATACTGTCATTAACATTGTCTGTGAGAAGATGTTCAACATTAAACTTGTTAATTGGTGTCAACCTGATATTAAAATCTTAAGAATTTTCTGAAATTTTTTTGTAACCCATGGGTGATATGTGAATTTTTTTAAAAATTTGTTTATCTTTCTTTGCTGAAAGTGTTGTGATTTCTTTTATAAGCTTTTGTCTCTTGAATTCCTGTACCTTTTTGTATACTAGTTCTTTTTTAAAACCATTTTTAACTGCTGTTTTTTTTTATTTATTTGTATTCTTTAAAGAATTCATCCTTGCTAATTTGTAGGTTAACTAGCCTTTGTGTTAAACTGTTGATAACTGCATGTTTGTGAGAAGTGGGATTAAAACTGTCAGCTTTTATGTGATTGTCTGCATGTGTATCTTTTCTGTAAATTCCAAATTCTAGACTTCCTTGATGTTTCATTATTTTTATGTCCAAGAATGGTAACATGTTATCAGTTTCTGTTTCGTATGTGAACGATATATTTTTGTCTTGTAAATTCAAAAGTTTTATGGCATCCTCAATGAGCTTATTGTTAACAATGGCAAATATATCGTCGACATATCTGTACCATGTTTTAAATATGTATGGGAAAGCTGTATTTATGTGTGTTTCAAACCTGCTCATGAAAAGGTTAGCTAAAAATGGAGATAAGGGGCTGCCCATAGTGAGTCCTGTTTCTTGTTTATAAAATTTGTCCTTGAAAGAAAAATATGGTTGGTTTATGCAAATTTCAGTGAGTTTCATGTATTCTTTTATGTGAGCATCATTAATTCCACTTGTTTTTAGCCAATCATGTAAATAAATCAGGAGTTTTTCTTTAGGTATGCTTGGGAACGATACTACGTCAAAAGATATTAATGTGTCTGAAGGTTGCAATTTTATGTCTTTGATTTTTTCTATTAACTTAAATGAACTACTTATGCTTCTGCTCTAAAATTTTGGTAGTATCTTGAATCTGTCAACTAGCCATTTTACCATATAGTATGTAGGAGTATTTATATTGTTAATAATTGGTCGCATACCATTTCCAGGTTTGTGAATTTTTGGTCAACCATATATTTTTGCTAATGTAGGGTTGTTTTGTTTAATTTTGTATTTTATTTCTTTTGGGATAACTGTGCAAGTTTTTAGAGCCTCAGTAACTGAAGTAATGCAATGTTTTAGTGGGTTTGATTGAACCTGAACAAATTCATTTTTACTTTACAATTCTTGCATTCTAGTATTATAATCTTGTTTATCTAATATAACTATTCTGTTTCCTTTGTCAGATTTTGTATAAACCACATCTTTAGCTTTTAAGGATTTTGTTATTTTCCTATGTGTCTTGTTTAATGATGTGTCTTGTTTCATTGGTTATGATTAGTTCATTTATTTTAAACCAGTTATTGATGCTATTCATGATCATGTCTACTTTATTTTGTAATACAGTATCATTATCTCCTTTTACAAGAATATTTGTAACATCAACAAAAAGAACCATATCAGCCTTTTCAATATTATTAGGCAAGTCATTTATATACACTAAAAACAACAGATGCCCTAGTACTGAACCTAGGAACACTTCTCATAATTTCTTTTATATTTGATCGATAATTACTTATTCTCAGTTGTTTTTCATATTGTAGATCCACTACTTGTTTCCTATTGGTGAGAAAGGATTCAATCCACCTATTCATGTTTCCTCTAATTCCATATTTGTATAACTTAGATATTAGGATTTTGTGGTCTAATACATCATATGCTTTAGTAAGGTCTAAAAAAATTCCTGTTGTCGGTATATTTTTGTCCACTGCGTGTTGATGAATTTGATTCAGTAATTTAGCTATGGCTGTTTCTATAGACTGTTTTTTCTGAAACCAAATTGAACATCAGAAAGGATGTTATATTTTTCCAAGAACAATATTAATCTATTGTACACTAATTTTTCCAAAATCTTTGTAAACACTGATAGTACACTTATTGGTATATAATGTTCTTTCTTTGTCTTTTCTCCTTTCTTGTGTAACTGGATAATTTTTGCGATTTTAAGCTTATCCATGTCACACAAGGAGATGCTGAAACTACCTGCCTTCATTTTCCACACAAACTAAACTGATCTCTTGACTAATCTATAATCATCTGAAGCGGTATAGGGAATATCAACAAAGTGGAAAGGGAACATGTCTTCCTCACCCCCATGTTCTGTCACTACAGGCAGGCAATGCGGGACAGTTATTTATATTGGTAGCAAAGCAGGTATAGGGAATATCAGCAAAGTGGAAAGATGTCTTCCTCACCTCACATCCTGTCACTACTGGTAAGCGAGGCATGACATAGTTATTTATATTGGTAGCAAAGCAGGTATAGGGAATATCAGCAAAGTGGAAAGATGTCTTCCTCACCTCACATCCTGTCACTACTGGTAAGCGAGGCATGACATAGTTATTTATATTGGTAGCAAAGCAGGTATAGGGACTATCAACAAAGTGGAAAGGGAACATGTCTTCCTCACCCCCATGTTCTGTCACTACAGGCAGGCAATGCGTGACAGTTATTTATATTGGTAACAAAGCAGGTATAGAGAATATCAGCAAAGTGGAAAGATGTTTTCCTCATCTCACATCCTGTCACTACTGGTAAGCGAGGCATGACATAGTTATTTATATTGGTAACAAAGCAGGTATAGAGAATATCAGCAAAGTGGAAAGATGTCTTCCTCATCTCACATCCTGTCACTACTGGTAAGCGAGGCATGACATAGTTATTTATATTGGTAACAAATGCAGTGGTGGGTTTGACACCTAGATTTCTTTGGTGTAATTTTTTTTTTTCTTTTTTTCTTCCCATTTCTTTAAAGTCTCTTACATAGTTCCAGAGTTTCTAGATGACACACATTCAAAATTTTCAAGATTTAACACAAAGAAATTCTCTGTATACCAAGCAGTGAATAGCTTTGATATATTCTGTGCGATTTCATAATATTCCATGAAACCATTTAGCTTTTCAGCCATAGCAGGTGCCCCATCTTTCCAAATCTTTAAGGACTTTTTGTTGATGTACAGTGTGTGTTTCATACAAACATTGTAAACCAAGTAAAAGCAATAGTCTTTGACTCAGACAGTTTCACAGTTTCAATATTATGTGCATTCAAAATGTTCAAGATTTGCTGTTTTAACACAAAGAATTTCTCTGGTGTATTAACAAGAAAGGGTAATGGTATGTGTCACACAAATTATAATCTTCATTTATGATCATTTATTATTGCATTTTGCTGTCTCTTTGCTAAATGGTAATAGTTTATCATATCCTGCAGGGTGTTTGGGTCTGGGCTATATTTTTTTGTGCTTTGTTGAGGTACTGCTGTACTGTGCAGACCCAGTCTAGCAATTTGCACATAATGTGCTGCACAAATTTTTTAATAGTGTTTAAACTATTTAAGTATTATGGCATAACAGCTGATGAGCCAATTTAAGCACCGGTATAATTATTCGTTGTTTGTTTACTTCTGACCCAACGACATTATTACCATTATTATTTCCAAAAACCAAGAAATAAAACCCAGTCAAAGTGCAACGTCAAATTGTTTTTATCCCTAACAAAGTCGGAAATCCTCAGGATATGTTTAACTTAAAAGTTAATCGCAGAAATTTATGTAGGTATGTAACTTTCCAACGATGAGAAAATACTCTAAATAGATAAAAATAGCAAATAATGTAGAGAAACTGTTTTGGGGCAGATGCATAGCATTTTAATGTTAATATCCACCATTATTAGAGGAGAGCGAAAGTAAATTTTGTACTAAAAGGCTATTAGGTCTGGAAAAAAAAAATATCGACAAACATGACAATGACTTATGTCACCTAGATGTTAATATATTAAGGCAATAAAGTTAAGAATTCTTCCCTCTATGCTAAAATAACCTCTTTTTCTATTAACTTTTCCCTCCTATTCCTCTATCCGGATATTCTACATATATTCAGCTTATTGTTTTCTACATTAACTATATTTAACTTGCATTTTAGCTACCTGGAAATTGCTTGTTTATGGATACTCTTCAACATCTCAGGTCATCATTCAATTCACGGCCTGACACGGCCGATTTTTTTTATTTGGTTTATTTACAGACGCTCTTTAACATCAAAGGACATCAGCATCCCATTCAAATCAGGGCGAGTAAATTTTGCTCAGAGACCTCTTTTTTCAGGCTTGAGGTTCTTTATCGTACCGTAAATGTACGACACGGGACCCATGGCTTTACTTCCCTTCCGAAGGAAGCCATACGATTTTTACGCTCAAAAAGATCCATCGATCCTGGCCGGGATCAAACCCGCGATCTTGGGTTTAGGAGGCAAGTATGGTAATCACTACACCACCAGGGCCGACTATGGCCGATATAAATTTTGCTCAGAAACCTCTTCTTTCAGGCTGGAGGTTTTTTTTATGTGTCATATACCTACTTACCTTCCGAAGGAAACTATACTTAGGATTTTTAGGCCCCAAAAACCATCCCTGGCCGGGTTTGAATCCGATCTTGGATCTACGAAGCAAGTAGTTGGCACTTTTTAATAATGTTTAACGCCCGTTTTAACTACTGAAGAATCACAAGTGGTGGACACTGATGATACACGAGATGAAATGATAAACTGGAAAATGATTTTTTTTAAAGAAGGAAACGTTCCAGGCCTAAGTTTAGAGTACTCCTCCAGCATTTGCCACTTATGAAGACTGAGGAAAACCTAAAAAAGAAAAAGAAAAGAATCTTCAATCAGGGAGAACGGTCCTGGTGGGAATTGAACCACAGACGTCTCGCTCACGAGCCCGCGCCTCGGCCACCGGTGGCGGTCTGGAAATGTATGCCTAACGATTTTTCTGGAGTTACGATATCTTGAAAAGGCACCTTCATCATGTCCATCACTTACTTCGTCGAAATCATCATGGAAGAAGTGAAGGTTAAGTGAAATAAATGCACTTAAGATCATGTTATATGCCATTCAATCATAAGCCATCAGAAATGATTCAGTAATTCTCTGTAGTTCGCTGACTTGTTACATAAGAAGTTAATTAAAATAAAGTGACCGTTTATTTTTTCTTTAAAGGTATGGGGACGACAGCCCAGTGCGTGATGATTTTTAAAATTCATTACGAGCAGGGCATGCATAATCATGAATCACGAGCCCGCGCCTCGGCCACCCGTGGCGGTCTGGAAATGTATAAATTGACCGTAGTGATGTTCATTATTATCAATTGCTTATGACTGGACTCCAGTAGGCTGCAACAAGAGCTGTTAGTTTTCCTGCACACAGGCCATAGAACTGCAAGTAGGGTTAGTGAAAGGGAGGGAACTCCGGCGTGTGCCTTTTAACTATATCTGCTTATCAGTTTCCCCACGCCACGCTATCCCCTACAGCCACCCACACTCATAGGCTACAGCGCTTGATTCCGATTTCGTTAAGTATGAGAAATTTATAAAAATGTTTCACCAGTCCTAAGTGATTTGAAATGCAGAAACAAATCAAGAAATAAATTACAATATTTTTGACGTTCCATATGACTTTTAAACGAGACGCAATTTCTCCTCCTTAAATACAGTACATCCCATATTATATCCGGCGTCTGGCAAATCTATTTGTAGTTGAGTAAAGGAACTTTAGTAATACTGTGTATTTATCATAATTTGTACTCTCGTAGGTTCTTTCTTTTGTTTTCCATCCTTAAACATCGTTAAAACAGAAATCACTATTAAAAGCTGTACTAAATAATCAGGAAAAGATTTACCAAAACGAACCAAGAAATAAACGCTAGCAATGTGGATGAAGAAATGGTTTGGATTAAGAAGTATTTAAGGGATGATTGTGTTGAAATTATATTTGAGTTGTTTACTAACAAAGGAATGAATGAGAATGATAATTTCTAACCCTATTCATGCTTGCTTTTCTTTTCTTCTTCTTCTTTTTTGTGCTTGCAGGTGCGGATAATTCATGATTATGCATGCCCTGCTCGTAATGAATTTTAAAAATCATCACGCACTGGGCTGTCGTCCCCATAACCTTTAAAGAAAAAAAAACGGTCTCTTTATTTTAATTAACTTCCTATGTAACAAGTCAGCGAACTACAGAGAATTACTGAACCATTTCTGATGGCTTATGATTGAATGGCATATAACATGATCGTAAGTGCAATCATTTCACTTAACCTGAAGTTCTTCCATGATCATTTCGACGACGTAAGCGATGGACATGATGAAGGTGCCTTTTCAAGATATCGTAACTCCAGAAAAATCGTTAGGCATACATTTCCAGACCGCCACGGGTGGCCGAGGCGCGGGCTCATGAGCGAGACGTCTGTGGTTCAATTCCCACCAGGACCGTTCTCCCTGATTGAAGATTCTTTTCTTTTTCTTTTTTAGGTTTTCCTCAGTCTTCATAAGTGGCAAATGCTGGGGAGGTACTCTAAACTTAGGCCTGGAACGTTTCCTTCTTTAAAAAAAAAATCATTTTCTAGTTTATCATTTCATCTCGTGTATCATCAGTGTCCACCGCTTGTGATTCTTCAGTAGTTAAAACGGGCGTTAAACATTATTAAAAAGTGCCAACTATTTGCCTCGTAGATGCAAGATCGGATTCAAACCCGGCGGCCAGGGATGGTTTTTTGGGGTCCAAAAATCCTAAGTATAGTTTCCTTCGGAAGGTAAGTAGGTATATGACACATAAAAAACACCAAGCCTGAAAGAAGAGGCTTCTGAGCAAAATTTATATCGGCCATAGTCGGCCCTGGTGGTGTAGTGATTACCATACTTGCCTCCTAAACCCAAGATTTCGGGTTTGATCTCGCCCAGGATCGATGGATCTTTTTGGGCGTAAAAATCGTATGGCTTCCTTCGGAAGGGAAGTAAAGCCATGGGTCCCGTGTCGTACATTTACGGCACGATAAAGAACCTCAAGCCTGAAAAAACAGGTCTCTGAGCAAAATTTACTCGCCCTGATTTGAATTGGACGCTGATGACCTTTGATGTTAAAGAGCGTCTTTAAATAAATCAAATAAAAAAAAATCGGCCGTGTCAGGCCTTGAATTGAATGATGACCTGAATGTTGAAGAGTATCCATAAACAAGCAATTTCCAGGTAGCTAAAATGCAAGTTAAATATAGTTAATGTAGAAAACAATAAGCTGAATATATGTAGAATATCCGGATAGAGGAATAGGAGGGAAAAGTTAATAGAAAAAGAGGTTATTTTAGCATAGAGAGAAGAATTCTTAACTTTATTGCCTTAATATATTAACATCTAGATGACATAAGTCATTGCCATGTTTGTTTTTCCAGACCTAATAGCCTTTTAGTACAAAATTTACTTTCGCTCTCCTCTAATAATGGTGGATATTAACATTAAAATGCTATGCATCTGCCCCAAAACAGTTTCTCTACATTATTTGCTATTTTTATCTATCTAGAGTATTTTCTCATCATTGGAAAGTTACATACCTACATAAATTTCTGCGATTAACTTTTAAGTTAAACATATCCTGGGGATTTCCGACTTTGTTAGAGATAAAAACAATTTGACGTTGCACTTTGACTGGGTTTTATTTCTTGGTTTTTGGAAATAATAATGGTAATAATGTCGTTGGGTCAGAAGTAAACAAACAACTGAATAATTATACCGGTGCTTAAGCTGGCAACCTTTGTCCGTCTCCCAAGCACAAAGGTTCGCGAGATATAAATGAAATGCGTCTGCGCGGATCGATGCAAGTCACCGTCGGAACCAGGCTCTCCTCCAGGGGTGGTCGATGTGACACACACTAACGGAGACCCGTGTTGAACGGGGTAAGATTGCTCTACTCGCATTTCGTTTGTTGATTTTGTTACTGGGAAGCCCGGACAGTATATAGTGCTAGAAGATTTGGCTTTCCCCCAAGCGTGGAAAACCCTATAAGAGACTGTTCGTGAAACTCGAACCTATAAACGACCCATTTCATTCAATGGCTTCGAGTTGGACTGTTCCGTCTAAGCAAAAGGTTTGTTTTGTAATTACAAGGTCTTTTATAAGACAAGGACGTGCGTTAGAGCTAAATTGCTGACTTGTTTACATTAGCATATAAGAACGTGTGTGGAGTGCGCGACAGTAGATAAGTAAATGCGTTGCAGAATTAGTTTCCTTCCATAAATACCAAAGTGACTGCAATATTTTGGTAACTACAAGGAAGTTCTAGTGAGATTTTGTTATAATGTGTTTTATGTGAACGTCATATCGATCTTATCTATGAAGATATTTGTTTAATTTATGATTAGATAACTGATTTTTATTGGAGTAGATTTGAAAGCATGGCGTCTGCAATACCTGAAGTTTAAACGTAAGATAGTGAACGGTGCAACCGACATATAATGGAGTCGGTGCATCACGTAAATGTGCCCCTTCGAGCGGGAAAGAAAATGAAGAAACGGAAGGAATTGGATGCGTTGGTGGCGCATTCAGTGCCCGGGAAGCGCGTGGGCGTCGGGGGCGGCAAACGAGGGTGTAGCAGCGGTGGGGGCGCCAGCTCGCAAGATCAACTCCTGACCGAGTCCACTGACGAACAGGACGACTACTGGAGCGCCGCCGGTGGAGGAGGAGGAGGCGGCGGCGGCAAGGATCGCGGAAGCGGTGGCACTGTCGGGGTAGGGGGTGGTGTGGGTGGTCCACGATGCCGCTTCCTTCTGAGACGACGAGTCTGCGGTTCCCTTCTCCGAGCCTGCACTGCTGTTCTCGTTTTCGCCTGCGTCGTGGCCACCACGACTGTAATGTGGCTGTTCATCGACATCCGGGAACAGGTGACCTCCCTCCGCACTGAACTTGATCAAGGTTTGTGTGTATGTGGGTGGGATTTCTCATTTATAGAATTATATACCACGCTTATACATGGAGAAAAGCCAGTCATGGTTGCTAATGCATTTACAAAGCTGTAACTTTCAGCATTATTTTAATGGTAATAGCATTTGCAGAAAAGTTCTACATGTACTATTGAATGATAATTACAGAGAACCTATCACTCTCCATCTTCTCCTCCTATCTTTCTTTTTTTATTTTATTACTCTAATTTACTTCTGCTACGATTCTATGTTGAATCTCAAACTACATTACTTTTATCGTATAAGTGCAACTTTTTATTTACCAAGGGTTTAGACCAAATTCAAACCTTGCAGTCTCTAGCATCTATGTTAAGGAGCCAACTTGGGATCTTAAATTAAAATGTGTCTTTTATATTTACCCAGTGGAGGTGAAACCTCATTATGTGCGTCCTTCTTTAAGAAAGTACAAACCAAATAAATACAACAGTGGACAAAAATGGAATTGCACACACACACTAGCTAAACCGCCACGGGTGACCTAGGTCGTTAAGGTGCAGGAGGTCTGGGATTCGACTCCCGCCAGGACTATCCTCCATGACAGGTTTTTTCCAGGTTTTCCTCAGTCCTCATAAATGGCAAATGCCGGGGAGGTAGCCTAAACTTAGGCCTGGAACGTTTCCTTTCTTAAAAAAATCCTTTCCCAATATATCATTTCATCTCATGTATCATCAATGTCCACCACCTGTGGTGCCTCAGTTGTAAAAACAGGCGTTAAACACCATCCAAAAAAGAAAAAACCTAGCTAAACTTAGCTTTAAGTAAATTCTAGAAACCAGAGAACTCAATGGTTTCTCACTAAGGCCTAACAGCCTCTGCTCGCCTCTTTTCCAGAAGTCATTCAAAATAAATGCAATAGTTGACAAAGAAATCCCTAATCAACTCATGCATACACACTAACCTAATCTTGAATATATCCTAGAAACCAAAGTCCCAGTGGTTTCTCGCTAAGGCCTAACACCTCTGTTCACTTCCTTTTTATAAGTCAGACCAAATAAATACAATAATGAACAAAATCGGAATTCCTATCCATTCATATATACACACACTAATATACAATTAACCTTGAGTGAATCCGAGAGACTGAAGTGCCCATTGGTTTATTATTTTTGTCATATCTACACCTACTCTCCTCTTATATTATGTAAGTTTAAAACTAGTTCACATACACAGAGGTGAAGTTCGAAAGTGGAATGCATATATTGAAATTTTAATCCCACTGAATTTTGAAAAATTTGAGGGGAGTCTGAAAGCCATATTTTACCAATGTTAAATAGCTAAATTTATGTTCCTACTTTGGCAAAACAAGGAGGCTTACATTACAATGAGGATTAAAATTTGAACAGCTTATTTTGACACATTTTATCTGTGTACTGAAGCAGAAATAACTGAATTTAAACATGGAAGCAATAATTAAATTTTGAAGTCTATTTTTTGTAAAAAAAAATTTATACAAAAACTTTCATAATTCCTAGTTATAACATTTTTCAGTAAATTCATTATTATGTCTAAAAACACTACTGAGAATTTCAAGCAATTGATGTAGTAGTTTTTATATAGGAAAATGTAGTTTCAATAAATTACAATCAAAGAAAAAATTAAGAACATTGTATGATTGAATCAAACTACACACTTTTATTGCACTACTTGTTTATAATATATTTATCATGAACCCATTGTTCACATTCTCAGCGACCCACTTACTGCTGCATAATTTGTTACTCTTTGGGAATGTGTATTTTACTCTGGTGGAAGAGTGATAAAGTTCATGTTTTCATCCCCGGAAGTGTTGAAGTTCATTAAACTGTCTCTGTATTTGTAAATGTAGATTTTCTCCCATGTTGCTAATTCTGTAGGTCCTTATACTGATGTTAATATTTTTGCTTTATTCATTATGTCATGGTTTCCGAAATGAGATACCTCCATTTGCTTGTATTTTATGTTAATGAAATATTCTTTTAACCATGTGTCTATGTTTTTCTGTATTTTTTTCAATGTAGATTTTTTTCATTCTGCACAACTTATTTTGTAAATACCTATTTTTTCTCGGATGGAATACTGTCAAAAAAGTCATCAGTCAGAAAAGAAAGTTTAGAAATCAAAAACCTAAGAAATCTAAAAATCCATAATCTAAACACATTACTTGGAAAATCTATAAAAAGAAAGTTTCAAGAAAGAAAAATTAGCATTTTTAAATAAAGGTCTAAAAACTTGTGTCCAATACTCCAATAAAATAGAAGAATATTTGGTTTAGAAATGGCTATTAAAGAATTAATCAATAAAGAAAAAGAAATAGAATCAGATCAGAAAATGTTTTAAAAGAGATAAATCAAAAGAGAACATCAGTAAACAAGGCCACCCAAGATCGCGGGTTCGAACCCGGTCAGGACTGATGGATTTTTTTGGGCGTAAAACTCCTAAGTATGGTTTCCTTCAGAAAGGAAGTAAAGCCGTGGGTCCTGTGTCATACATTCACAGCACGAAAAAGAACCTCAAGCCTGAAAGAGAGGCCTCTGAGCAAAATTTGTCTGCCGTTTCACGCCCTTAGTTGAATGGGATGCTGATGACCTGAGATGTTAAAGAGCGTCCATAAATAAATCAATCAATCAATAGTAAACAAGACATAAATGAGCACAATAAAATCATTAAATAATAAAGATACAATTTAGAAAAAAGCTGACAAAGGGAATAGAATAGTAATATTAGATAAAGAAACTTGTAATACATTGATGCAAGAATTGTTAAGTAAGAAAGAATACTTACAGGTTCATTCAGATCCATTAGAGGGATGTATTAATTCAGTCAACAAAGCTCTGCACAGTTATCCCAAAAGAAACAAAATACAAAATTAAACATAATGACCCAACAATAGCGAACATTTACGGTTCACCAGAAAATTCAAAGGACTGGTAATGGTATGTGACTCATCAACAATACACATTGGTACTCTTTAGCAAAATGGCTAGCTGATAGATTCAAGATATTATCAAAGCAGGAACAACAATTAATTTCAGTTAATAGAAAAAATTAAGGATACAAAATTACAACCTTCTGACACATTAATTTGATGTAGAATCGCTGTTTACAAGCATACCTAAAAGATAAACTCCCAATTTATCTGCATGAGTGGCTAAGAACAAATGGAATTAATGATACGCATATAAAAGGGTACATAAAATGCACCAAAATGTGCATAACCAATCCTACTTTTCTTTCAAGGGCAAATTCTATAAACAACATTCAGGACTTATCTCCATTTCTAGCTAATCTCTTCATGAGCAGGTTTGAAACACACATCAATTCAGCACTTCCATACATATTTAAAATATGGTTCAGGTATGTTGATATATTTGCCATAGTTAACAAAAACTCATTGATGATGCCATAAAACTTCTGAATAAGCAAGATAAAAACATATTGTTCACATAAAAAAAACCCATAACATGTTACCATTCTTGGACTTTAAAATAATGAAGCATCAAGGGAATTTGGAATAAATAGAAAGAATACACATGTGGACAGTCACATCAAAGCTGATGGTTTTAACCCCAAAACACACAAACATGCAGTGATCAGCAGCTTAACACGGACTAGTTAACCTACAAATTAGCAAAGAAGAATACTTAAAGAATACAAACAAATAGAAAGAGCAGCAACTAAAAATGGTTTTAAAAAAGAACTAGTACACACACACAAAAAATAAAAAGTACAGCAATTCAAGAGGCAAAAACTTATTAAAGAAACCACAACACTTTCAGCAGGAAAAGATAAGTTAATTTTTAAAATATTTGCATATCATCCATAGGCCACACAAAAATTTCAAAATATTCTAAAAGATTTTAATATCAAGTTGGCACCTATAAACTGATTTAATGTTAAAAATCTCCTGATAGACAATGTTAATAACAGTATTCCACCAGAGAGAAAAGTAGGTATTTACAATATATGTTATGCACAATGTGAAAAAGTCTACATTGGAAAAACAAAGAAAAACATAGACACATGGTTAAAAGAATATTTCAGGAACATAAAATACAAGCAAATGAAGGTATCTCATCTCAGAAACCATGACATAGTGAATAAAGAAAAATTATTAAAATCAGTACAAAGACCTACAGAATTAGCAACATGTAGAAAATCTAGATTTACAATTATAGAGACAGTTTAATAAACTTTGACACTTCCAGGAATGAAAACATAAACTTTAAGTTCATCACACCTCCACCAGAAGAAAATACACATTCCCACAGCATAACGAATTATCCAGCAGTAGACGGGTAGCTGAGGATGTGAACAATGGGTTCGTGAAACTGTACTACCTATTATAAACAAGTAAGTGGAGCAATAAGAGTGTGTAGTTTGACTCAATCATGCAGTGATCTGAATTATATGATTAACTTCACCGTACAAGTTCCAATTAACATTTCTAGTCAATCATAATTTTTTTTAAAAATTAACTGTTACCTTGAATCCAAAACAACATGCATACCTGTACCATAGTCAGGATCTTTCAGACTGTTTATTTGTTTGTTTGTTTGTTTTTTTGTTTGTTTCTTTAAGGACACTCTTTAACATCTCAGGTCATCAGCGTCCCATTCTATTCAGGGTGTGAAACAGCCGACAATTTTGCTCAAAGGCCTCTTCTTTCAGGCTTGAGGTCCTTTTTCGTGCCGTAAATGTACGACACAGAACCCACGGCTTTACTTCCCTTCCGAAGGAAGCGATGCTTACGATTTTTACGCCCAAAAAATCCATCGATCCTGGCCGGGTTCGAACCCGCGACCTTGGGTTTAGAAGGCAGACTGTTTATATCAGAATAGCCAACAGCAAAAGCAAAATATTCTCTAGTGAATGATAAAAACTATAACTTCTAGCTCAATTGGTTCAAAGGTTATATAATTTTGAAATTATGGTGTCAAAATGAGTTTTTTAACCTATACACATGTATTTTCAAATGCCAATAAAAATAATTCTTCGCTACACATTACAATAAAAGCTACACCATATAATTCAGAAAATTTGGAAGTATATTTGTAATTAATCTTTTACAAAATGTCAAAAAATTCAAATTTTTACCTTCCAACTCTCCTTAAATGATTTCAAACTTTCATATATCATCTCAATAGTTTCAGATAGTGAAAGAGCGTAACTTTATTTTTATAGCTATGGGTCTAAAAATGAAAAATATTAACAAGAATAAATAAATGAATAAATATTGTTCATTGCCCGAGCACTTCTTAAACATGCATTGTTGTTTTACATATTATTGACTTTGTAATTGGGTTTACAAACAGTGGAATGGAGTAATAATTAAATTAAAATATTTACAACATATACTTACTATTTTTCACATCTAATTTTTATTATATTTAACTAAAAATATATGGGAATCTAATTACTTAATTACATACATGCCAGTGATCCTAATTAACAAAAAACATAATTCAGTATATTCAATTAACTTAGTTTAATAGAACTATCTTACATGTTTGCCTAATTAAATACATTTCAATCCTGTTAACTGACTGTTGTTGGTAGAAGCGTGATTTTCATGATATAATGATAATAAAAGAATGTTAGTCCATGGAAAGTAATTATAACTTAAAAAACTCTTCAGTAATTTGTCTAGTGAAGGTGAAATCTTTTACTATCTAAAATCTGACAAAACAAAAATAAAAATTCATCATTGTTTGATTTTAATTTACATGTGGTTGTTCCAAACAGCACTTCAGAATCCTGCTTCGAAGGAATAAGAATACTTCTGTAATACACTAGATTTATTCTCTTTCTACAGAGAGGTACAAAAGTTGGACAAAATATGAACATGCACTTAATATACTGTAGAATCATCTCTGACATTGATAACAGTCTCAACCCTCCTGGTAATTGATGCATACAAATCCTGGATGGTAGTCAATGGGATTTTATACTATTCTTCAAAAAGAAACTGCTCCAATTCCTTGATATTTGCTGGAGGAGGGTAGCGAGCTCTTAATTTGTTTTCTAATACAGATCAGAGTGGCTTGATATTATTAAAAGCAGGTGATTGTGCAGGCCAGGTAAGGTATGTAATTTTTTCCTTATGCTTCTCAAACTAATCTTGAACAATTTCAATTGTATAAATGGGAACATTATCATATTGGAAGATGTTATTTCCTGCAGGAAACAATGCTTGCACAATTGGACATGGTCACATAAAATAGTTTAATAGACCTTTACAGTTACCTTTCCTTTCAGTATGACAATAGGACCCACGGAAAACCAAGATATAACCATTCAAATGATATCAATACCTCTACTATGCATCAATGTTGAAAGAAAACAGTCTGAATGTATGTTTCTGCCTCTGTTCTCCATCCAGCAGTGGGCAATAGTTTAAAGGCTGATTTGTTAGACCACATTGTATGTTTTAATTGGTTGGTATTCCAGGTTTAGTGTTCCTTTTTGCATTCTCAAGAGGTTTGGCATTAGTTACTTTGCCACGACTTATTTATGTTATACTTAGTATATTAACAGAAATCTTTTACATGGTGAAAATTATATTACTGGTTGTGCTGTTATGGGACCACGTAAAGACTTTACCACATTAGCCAGTATGCTTTTATTGAAAGATCAACTTGACTGTCCATGTAGTGATGTCCACCACATACTTTAGTTCTTTCCCATCTATTCTTGTTCACAAATGGTTGTGTAATATAAAACCTTATTGGTTGCTTCTATAAATGCACATAACATAAGCTTAGATTATAAAATATAAACTCCAAACATATTGATAAACTTTATCATGCTACAACAATGATAGCAGATATTGAATTTTGAACCTTGTGTAGCTGCTCATATTGAAGATAAGCTTTACATTGCAGCTAGGTCTTCAGGTTTTGCATTTCAAGGGTTGGTTTTGCTGATGTTTTATCCATCTTCTTTATAGGCATACCCACTATTGTGGGCTCTGACTATGGAAGCCTATGTATCCAAGTGTTCTCACTCTAGTAAAACAGGTGAACTGCAATAAGTCCTAAACATAGACCTAAAACATTTTCTTCCTAAATAAAATTTCTCTCCCAACTTATTTTATCTCATGTGTCATCACTGTCCACTACTGGTGATACTTCAATAATGAAATTGAGTATTGAAAACTATTACTTTTGTTGCTTATCTCTAATGAGAAAACATGGTCAATTATAGTGTAAATTTTTCTTAAAAATATGTATTAATGCTTTTTTGTTAATACATAAAATGGAAGTTATCTTTGTTATGTCATCAGTTATTTAATTTTGTATATATTTGCTTATGAATAAGTATGTAGATCAGCCTTAGGGAGCAAGTGAGATGGCTTTATTTTTAAATACAGGAAATGAACCTGTAGTATGTTGCTTCTAGAATTCCTCCATCTAGTTTTGTCATGATAGTAACTTACAAGTAGGTGGTTTTTTTGCTATCTAATTGGCTTAGCCCAAGATGCCAATTGAATTATTGGAACATTATGGTATTTTATGCTCTAAAAATTGTTCTCTAGGACATGATATAGTTTTCAATTATGTTTTTCAAACATGTGGGTGATGGTATACTAAGGTTTGTTGCATGAAAAGTGTAATTCATAATATAGACACCAAACTTTTTAAATTTCAAGGGCACTCCTAACAAAAATTATTGAATCAGCATTGGACATACAGTACTTAAATATTATAAGTACCTTTCACTAGAGTTATTAAAGATATGTTATTTCTGGATGCAGACAACATTACCTTAATTGATTGTTTATTATAGTATGAGTTTGCAGTATTTACATATCTGCATCTGCAGGTGGATTATTTCCTTTGACTGTAGTCACAAGCATAAAATATGGAACGTACTATTTTTGCTACAAATTGTCAATAGTGTAATAGACTTTCTGCAACTTACATTATAACAAATGAAACTGCTATACATAACATATATGGTGGTTTTTTTGCTATTGTTGCCATCAGTAATAACAATGGTAAACAATACAGCCAAGACTATAGTGTGAAATTATTACTTGATATAATGCATTCTTTTCACAAAGCCTAGCTTTAAACATTTATCTAAACAAATGCGTTTCCAATACATAGACAGTTTTCTCCAGTGATGAGTTTCTTGGGTTGATACGCCCTAGCAACAGGTTCCTCATGGGCATTGTCTTTCCCTGTGTAGTCAACACCTGTGATTCATAAGGAAAATTGGCTTGAAAGTAATAGATTATAATTCCCAGATTTATTAATTGTTGACTTTGGGAATAGGATTCTATAAAATTTTGAACATTTTGTAATTATGAACAAGTGGCTAGATTAGGCCTAAGAAGCAAATGATACTAGTACTACTTAATAGCTTTGCAATTATAAATATAGGTGTTCTTTAATAATATTTTGTCTTACTAGAAACTCCACTGTTTTATATAAGACATTCCATATAATTGCTATGTGATGTCACAAGCAAGTACAGGTTTTTGCAAATAATCTTTCATTCCGTGCATAACAGATAAGCACCTATTTGATTTCATTTATAGCAAGAAAAAAGGGTAAACTACTTTAATTTTGCATTTAAATTATTTTCTAGTTATATTGCTTTTTATATTACCAAAAGAAATTGGGAAAAAAGAAGAAATTTTTAAGGTAATATGTATTTTTAGTGAGTACCACTCTTGCTGCCATTGTAAGACTTACTTATATGTAAAAGTTTGTATATAGTGGTATCATTCTTTAACAACTGATTCTGTTCCATAATTACCCCAATCTTCTTTATTTTAATACAAAAATGGCTTCTTATCACTAACATCAGTACGGAACTTAATATTAAACTATTAGTGCTTCATTTTAATATAATAATTACTCTTTAGATCCAAACTAAAGCACAATTTAAATGCTACTGGCCCAACAAACAATATTTAATTATTTGCTTAGTTGTTAGAAGGTGCAGGGTTGCCAAATTAATCAATTAAATGGGAGGCCTGCTGCACTAATCACATCTGGAATTCAAGGTTGCACTGAGTTGGATTGTCTTGCACTTATTGCAATGTTCATTAAAAGAGCAAAAGTTTTGCAAATTTTGTATTAAACTATTCTTCCTTTCTACAAAAAGTTATCTTTAAAGTAAATTTTAAATTTAACAACCAGGTCTATGAGCTGCAGTAAATTTAACAATCAGTTCAGACAAACCAGTGCTAACCAGCTCAATGACACCACTGTTTGTATATGACTTTATCTCAGTACAGAATAGCTCAAATCTGAGATAGGCAAAATATCCAGTAACAAAATTTTATTTTTCTCCTGCAACTTTTCCTAAATAAGATGGAATCAAGGCAGGCACATTAGTAATCAAATTATTGAAATGGAGTTGGCATCTAAAAGACATAATTTATGCATAATAAATTCAGCAGTGTTTCACACTAAAACTTTGATTTTAATTAAAATATAATTTAATATATTAAGAATTATAATGTTGTTTTAATTAGTAAACTTTCATATGAAAGATTTAATAAGTGACATTTTGCACAAATGTAAGTCAAAAATAATAATGAATTTTCAAACCTTTAGTAGTACTACAGAGTGATTTTAAAGAAATGGAGTTTGGTGTTGTTCTTCAATTTCTGTCTTTATGGTACTAAACTATTTGTGGGTTAATTCATGAAACTCTTACAATAGTAATTTTTAAGTTTCTTACTTGGTTGTTTGAAGTATTATTGGAATGGAGCTTAGTTTTTATTCATATTTGTACAGTTTTATTTATATTTATGTTTTTCAAATTAACTTCAAGGGTCATCTTACAGGATGACTCCAGTTCATCAGGGAATGAAACATATCTAAAAAAATGTGGTAGATTTACATTAAGATTCCTGTAAAATGATATTGAATATTGAAAAATACAAGTACAAAGTACTCCACTTATCTGGCTCAGCCCAAGTTTAGGTGTGACCCCCCGTGAATATAATTAATGTATTATCTATAATAATAATAATAATAATAATAATAATAATAATAATAATAATAATAAAAAAGAACCTCAAGCCCGAAAAAAAAGGCCTCTGAGCAAAATTTGTCCGCCATTTCACGCCCTGAATAGAATAGGTCACTGATGACCTGAGATGTTAAAAAGCATCCGTAAATATATATATATAAAAAAAAATTGTAATAAATCCCTTTGATAAATTGTAAACTGAATAATTATTATTATTATTCCAATTATGAGAACAACACAAAATAAAAAAAGAATAAAGTAAGAGTATCTCCTGGCTAACATTTATTATCACATGCTAATGTTTGTCAGTAGTCTCCTACTGAAATTCCAGAATGCAGAGATTCAGGAACCACTTCAGGTAGCTCTTTCACAACACCATAGGAGTTTCTTTCAATATAATTTCCTTATTTATTTTCATCCTCATTATTTCTTTATTTTTAAGCTCCTTCTTTGTTTCCAAATGTCAATTCTTCTTTAAATTTTTTAATTACATGTATCTCTTATTAATTGACCAATTCCATTTACTCCTTACTTCAAATAAATATTCTCCCAAGGCCTTCATTTGTGACTCATATTTAAAATGTTTCTACATGCTATTTCTTTATACATATTGAGCCATTTTTGTTTCCATGAACCTTTTCTCCATTATTCTGTTCCTGTACATTCAAATATATGCTTAATATTGTCTTCATATTCACAAATCAGACAATTTGTAAAATTTCCTGCACTTTGAGATGCTATGATCCATTCCATCCCTCAGTAGTTGAATCCTGTACCAGTATTTTAGTACATTCTCCATTCAATCTTTCCACTCTTCCTCTACACCCTTTTACTCCTGTGCCCATCTTTAATCAACTAAAGCAGCAAAATTCTCAGCCATCTTACCCCTATATGGTACAATATGAAAATTTTTCGTACTAATTTCATGGCCTCCCTTTTACTAGTGCTGACTTTTGTTTCTCCCAGTTGCCTGTACTATTGATTTTTATCCTAGGTGGATGAAATCATTAACAATTTAATTCTTCTGCATGCCACTCTTGTTTTCTTAATTTTGAACATTCCTTACACACTGTTACTTTTGTTTTCTCCTGATTTACAAGTCCCCATTTCTTACAATAACTCTTAATTTGCTTTAAAACATTGTCTAAAACCATAAAATCATCAGCAAATGATAAAATGATATTAACACATCTGTATATTTATTGTACATAATTGCATATTCAATAAGTGTTGATGAATCCATTACTTAAATGGGATGGCAAAAATAGATCCGCTTTATCTTTATTAAGAATGTTAATATTACTATGTTATTCTGTTAACAGTTGTTGCGGGTAGTCAAGGAGTTCAAGATACCCTCCAAAAATGCCACTCATTGTCAAGAGAGCTTCAGCAGAACCAGACAGCACTTTTCCATCATTTGGCCAACTTGACTCTTCAACTCCATAATTTTAGTCAGCAGGTGTGTTATAGACTGTTAAAAAGAATCTTTTTCTAAGAATCTTACTTTTTGGTTTAAATGAAGATGAGAAAAATTCTTGCACTTATTTTTTATGTAAAGGGTTACTTATATAAACATTTTATATTTTGTTACTTTCAACTTGTATTAATTCTGTCACAATTCATTGTTTTAGAGCAGATCTATAACTATCAGGGGCACATTGTGATAATCAAATAGCAAACCACATTGGAATGAAAATAGGTTTAATAAACTGTTTTGAATATGTGGTAAATACTTTAGCTCCAATGTAATGTTCAAAATATTTTTGTTCAAAACGAGGTATGCTGGTTTCAACATTTACATTAACTTTTAAAGAAGCAAACATGTATATTAATGATTGCCTGTGATATAATGACATTACTGAAGTAAATACTAATTGGTATTTTATTTATGCTAATTTGAATGCCATGTATTAGGGACATTTGTAAGTAATTTAAAAATTTTTAAAACTTTTTCATGTAAAGATTTGTGATTATGCTACTTCATATATTATCTTATGATCTCAGGCTCAAAATTGTGCATCTATGTTTCATTTCCCATAATATTGCTGGATAAGAAAATCATCACTTCAGCCTTACAATGAGCAAGCATCTATGGTAGTTCTGTGTTTCCTAAGATTGTTAGCAATTAAGCTCCAGGAGATACATTTAGCATAAATATTTAAATGTTCTAACTTATGGCTATTAAGTTAAATAGTGAATGATTTTCTTGTTATTCATCATTGGTTCACAAAAAGGATATTGGATATTCTTAATTAGCTAGTGAGTCAATTTAATATTCTTATGCTCCTCTTACCATTGAATTGTGCAAACATGTTTCACAAGCTTTTTCCCAGCATCACCAACTGTGAGTCTAACTAATTAAAAATATATTAGTTGCTTTGCGGTATCAGTTCCAACACAAAATTAAATTTAAATTTAATATTTTGACGGGAACATAGTGTGCAAACATCAACCAAGGAGGATAATACAATCATTTTACAGTGATGATGCAGACAAAAGCCTGTAAAACATGTACTATAGAATGGTAAGTGGAGCACAAGAGTATCAAATCAACTCACTAGCTAGTTAAGAATATATTAATTGCTTCACTGTATTAGTTGCAACACAAAATTAAATTGAAATTTAATACTTTGACCATGAAGTTCACGGAAACATACCGAGCAAATATTGACCAGGGAAGATAATAGAGTGGAACTCACAGCTGATGGTGCAGGTAAAAGTCTGTGAAATATGTTCTGTATAATTCAATGGTAAGTGGGGCATAAGAGTATTAAATCAACTCACTAGCTAATTAAGAATGTAATTGTTCCCACGCAATATATTAATTGCTTCATTGTATTTGTTCTGTCATGAAATTGAATTTAAATTTAAGTATATTGGTTGTTCCATCATTACAGGTATGACTACAGTGTGTGGTTATCTAGGGCATGAATGATCAGTGAGACTGCCTGAACCTTCTTAATGGTAGCCTTTTTGCTCAATGACAGTGCTTTCATCCTCTTGTCATCTATCTATAATCATTTATTAAATACCTCTGCATGTTGGTGATGGTCTCATTTTCTGGTTAAAGAAATCCAATTTCTGATATTTGTTTATAACATGTATCACTTACAAATTGCATTACTATCAGCTTGCCAGAGATGCAGCTTTTCTCATTGATGAGTGGTCAGTTTTTCTGCCTTCTGGCTATCCAAAGGTGAGAAAGCGGACTACTGAAATAAAGGACTTAAAATGCATTTGTGATTTTATGATTTACTTATTTATTCTTAATTGGCTGGTGAGTTGATTTAATACTCTTAAACTGCACATACCATTAAATTATACAGAACATTTCACAGGCCATTGCCTGCATTATCAGCTATGAGCCGACTGGCAGATTCATTGATGGTTGGATGGAATTGGTGTAGCTGTCACAAACATTTTATGAACTTCTGGATTAATTTACCTTCTGTTGGGATCTAGAAGTTCATAAACTTATCTTCATATTTTTATAAAAAAAAAAATTTCCATATTTCCAGCTGCAAAGGTCTATCTAAGAATTTCAGTAATTTGATTTTGTTTCTATATAATGTTTATCTCTTCAAAAGTTATATACAACTGCTGATTTTTCTATCTGATTGTAGTTGATGTTTCTCCAGTGTTCTTTGAGCTTAATTCCAATACTTCTTTTTGTTTTGCCAAATCCAAAAGTCCAAGTGCATCCTGAGCACTTGATTTTATAGATAACTGCTTTCTTCTCATTAGGAGTTCTGTCATTATCACTGGAGTTGAACAGATTATATAGGCTGAATTTCTTCACTTGGGACAAAATATTGAACACTATTGATCAAGAAATTATTACAAGAAAAGAGGTTAAAATAGGTTACAACATTGACAGCAAGAAAAGAAACAACCATTTTCATAAAATTTATTTATCATCCTTGGGCCACCAAAAATTCCAGAAAATCTCAGAGTTTGGTGTAACTTTGTGCCCAGTGAACAAATTCAGCCTAAATAATCTTCTCAACTTTGGTGATAATGACAGAATCCCTAATAAGAATAAAACAGGAATCTATAAAATCAACTACTTGGAATGCACAAAGTGAATATTGGCAAAACAAAAAGAAGAATTATAATTAGGCACAAAGAACACTGGAGAAGCAGTGAATACAATCAGATCATCAGATAAGCATGATATAGAAATGGAAACCAAATTACTACAGTTCATAGATAGACCTTTGGAGCTGAGAATATGGGAAAAAATTTTATAAAAAAGTATGAAGATAGGGTTATAAACTTTGGGATCCTAACAGAAGACGTTCATAAAATGTCCTCAAGAGCTACACAAAATCCATCCATTCATCAACAAATCCAGCAGTTGACTTGCAGCTAATGATTAGGGCAATGACCTGTGAAACATGTATGTTCTATTAATTGATATAATTGTATGATTCAGTTGAGCTGCACACTCTTAAAGCTTCACTTACTTTTCATAAATGTTCTCAAAACCAGTTCCATACATTTATGAAAAGTAAGTCAAGCTTTAAGAGTGTTTAGTTCAACTGAATCATACAATGATATCAATTAATATGATCAGCTTCACTTTTAAGTTCCAATTTACATTTTAAGTATGTTTGTTCTATATAATTTAATGGTAAGTGTTGCATAAGAGTATTAAATCAACTCACCAGCCAATTAAGAATATATAAATTGCTTTGCTATATTAGTTCCAACACAAAGTTAGTTCTAAATTTTATAGTCCACTATTTGTTAAATTAATAATTGTGTAGTTCTATGAAATATTGTATTGGTCAAATAGGACAGGTAAATAGGGCCAAAACCTCTAGACTTGTATTTCTTTTATACTTTACTTAGTACTGCTACCTAGCAGAATATGAAACTACAGGAGATTGTGTGTAAAGGCTTAAAGATACTAGACACAATATATAGTATTTTTTAAAGATAAAACTAACAAAGAAAAAAAAATTATTGCATTAATAATTAGATATTGAACCTTCTTCATAGTTAAGTAATTTGCCTCCAGTACATGTAGTAGTATATATTTCTCATGCATCAACATACAGAATTTTATTTAACAAAATAAACACAAATAAAAAAAACTTTACTTTTAAATATAACAATTAGGAATAGTGCCTTCGGCAATTCCAGAAGGCACTAACTCCAATAAAAATTTATTCTAATTTAGCTCAGCCCCGCAGTTCCCAGTTCATCAGCAGTTATCTAATGGAATATCCAGGGGACTGGGCTCCATTCCAACTAAAACACAACATTAAAAATAATTTATACATTCAGTACAATATTAAGTTATATTTCCTACAATACTAAAACTTCCTTTTTTCTTTAATTACATCCATTGGGTCAAATTTCTATCCTTGATAGTTGCTTATTCCTTAGGGCCTTATACACACCAACATCCTAATTACTGGTGTATAAGGATCTGTTTAACTAATACTAGATAACTAGTCCCACCCTCTCCCCTACTCATTTCTTCCTCCTTTCACTATCTGACAATACTATTCTCAAGCACATTTCCTAAGTATTTTCACTCATAACTATTTTTGCCTTATCTTGCCTATGTATTTTCCCAGTTTATTAATGTTTTCATCTGATTTTAATTTTAAAATTCTTCTACCTCTAATTTCATCTGGTAAGCCCTGCAGTACATAGTTACTTATACCATTCATTGAAAAACCATACATAATTGAAGTATTTATCCCTCATATTTTAAGAGTGTAATTATGGATTTTTAACATATAAAAATATTTAATTTTTTTCTCATATCAGAAAGCAGTTTTAACAAGGGATAGGGTATATATTAGCATCATTTGCAACAGTTATAAAAAAGCTGCAGTTAAAACACTGAACATGTTATATTTGATTTCAGCTATTGCTTGTGCAAGGAAGACTGCAAGATGTAGAGGAAGGCCTTAAAGCAGCTCCTGAGCTGGTTACAGTTCCTCGAGATCTAAAAGCTCTCACTAACAATGTGGCATCTTTTGGCAGCCAAATCAGAGATCTCAACTCCACTGTAGCCACTTTGAAGAATGATAATGCACAGTTACATGATACTTCAAAGAATCTTTTTGAAACAATTTCTTCTGTAAATGTACGTACTTTTGATTTAGTAATTATATTCACATAAAAAATATGCTTACAATAATGCGGATTAACCTTAATTTATTTCTTAACCCATTCCAGTCACATGATGAGCTTTGGTTGCAGTGTATTTTTGGCCCTTTAAGTAACATTAAAAATTGAGTTTGCATCACTGCATAGACAAATGTAGTATTATTGACCGCAAATATCACTTGTGCTCACATTGAAAAGAGCAGAAACATGTAATGTCTAGAATCTCAGTTTCTGTTAATTCTTGAGTGATATTTAGCCTAGCAATTTTACCATGTAGAATAGGAAATATGATCAGCAAACAATCTTTATGTGTGAAACGGAAGGATGATAAAGATGTTACTTTCTTTCCTCCAAATACAAAACAGCTGACCTAGGGTGTAGGAAAGTTTCAAAGGAAGAAAGTACAAGTACCCTGGGCAGAGATAAGAAAGCCCTCATGTCAGAAAGGGATAAGGTGGAATAAATTTACAAGATCAAGTCACTACTTTGCTTCCCATCATGTATCAGACTGGAAGGGGTACAAGAAATGATCTTTTAAATATTTGCATATTCATTGCTTTTATATGGTTCTTTAAAAACTTTAAGGAAGAAGAGTGAATGTTGCATAACAGTGGCTCCTCTCTGCAGAAATGTTTGAGTACTCTGTTCAAAGTTGGCCTTTGGCCAGTTCTATGTCTTTTTAACTTTAAGGCAGAAGTGGGGCATATTGCTCTTACCGATAAAAAGAAAAGTGTAACTGAAAGAATGTGATAAGCTACAACAGTACATGCAAAATATGTAGGGTTGTTTTCCATTTGCTGGACTGCTTCTAGGAATAGCATATTAAACAATCATACTAAATGTATACTCTTTGACAAAAACAAATTAGTCAACCCCAGATTCTGCATGCGGATCTGAGAACTTCAGGGACAATTATAAATCCTGTATTTGCAATGCCCATACAGTGACTGGCACAATGCAGTTGGAGCTTTGTCTATAAGCCTAATGATCACAGTCATAAGCATCTGTAAAAAGAACATGAGAGGAGTAGAGGTAATCGAGCAGTTTAGAAGGCATTGCTCTTCTATGTAAACTCCTGGGTTCAAATCCCACAAAAGTGTTTTATTTTTTATAATTGGTTTTATAAGTGTATATGTAGAACATCATGTTCCCTTAATATCATGTTATATTTAAACGTATAATTTGAGTTTTTGACATTACCTATGCACACAAAAACATAATCACAAACCTATGCTTTACAAATAACTAAATAAATACATGAACGGAAACCTTTAACTTCTGAAGTGAAAACACACAGAAATAAACACAAATGAATATCAGATGTATGAGCCCTCAGCAGGTACATAACTGCCCTCAATCTTTGGGGCATAGATGATGCCAGATTTGTACAGTAGTATAAAGGAGAAGTTACAATATCTAAGGGCATTTGCAGGAAATGCATATGTAGCACATTGCATTTAGAACAAATGCTGAAGGAAATATTATAATATTCATTATAATATATATATATATAATATGTTAATGTTAAAGCTTGCTGTACATGGGAAACAACATTACAAAACTAATTTGTGATAGTATTTAAACTAACACAATGTGGGTAACTTTTTTTACACACTTCACTTACTATCTTTAAGTTAGGACAATGTTTATGGAACCAGTGTTCCCATCCTCAGCCATTGACCCAATGTTTCCTGGTACTGGTATTGGTCCCATGCAAGGTGTTGTGTGGTATGTGGCGACCTCTGGTGGATCTGAAATGAATTTAGAAAGGTGATCCCAAGGCAGAAGGTAAAAATTCATTGCAATTTTTTGGTATTTTAGGATGAAAATATTCTCTCAGGCGGCCAATTCAAATGGGTTTTTTAATTCTTTTAAAAGTTTTATTTCTGGGTTAATTTCATGGTTTTGGCACCAATAATGGTGTGCCACTGCCAATTTTTTCATCTGTTTTAATTTGATGTTTCTAAAATGTTCATTCTTCCAAATTATCAGATTTCTTTTGGTTTTTCCAATGTATTTCTAGGAAAATCCAAAATAAATATGACAATTCCAATTTGTCTAAGCAGAAAAGAAATCGGGAATATATGCCATAGAATGCTTTACACTGTAAATTGAAATACATAGGAAAAACCAAAAGAAATCTGACAATTTGGAAGAAAGAACATTTTAGAAACATCAAATTAAAACAGATGGAAAAATTGGCAGTGCCACACCATTATTGGAGTCAAAACCATGAAATTAACCCAGAAATAAAACTTCTAAAAGATTTAAAAAGCCCATTTGAATTGGCCGCCTGAGAAATACCAAAAAATTGCAATGAATTTTCACCTTCCACCATGAGATCACCTTTCTAAATTCATTTTAGATCCATTAGATGTCACCACATACCTCACAACAGCTTGCATGGGACCAACAGGAGCACCAGGAAACATTGGGTCAATGGCTGAGGATGGGGACGCTGGTTCCTGAAACGTTGTCCTAATTTAAACATAGTAAGTGAAGTGTGTAAAAAGTTACCCACATTGTATTAGTTTAAATATTATATCTTCACTGTAAACAGCTTCAAAATTACATAACACATTGTCACATTATGTTAACAAAGGTTTATTAAAAAAATGTGCTTTATGCCAAGAGGTAAACTTGTGCTCTTAACCATGGCATCATTACACACCCTGCTATAGAGCTAACGCAGTACACATACACACTAGTCAGAATATTTAGTGCATACCATATAACACAACTGCAGACAGCTAGGGTACCTTGTGAACCACCAGTTGTATTGAGTAGGACTAGAAGAATTAGAAGAATTTTGCATTCAAGAGATTACTCATTTTTTTTTTTTTTTGTCAAAGAGTGTACATAATTGCCATGTCCTAGTATTCTTACTTTGCAAGCAGAATTGAGTAAAAATTCTTCATCATTTTATCTTTATGGTTTTAAATGGAGAAAAAATAAGTTCACTATGACATGTCCAGGATTAAGAGCATGGTCAGAAAACAAACATAGTTTATTCAGAAGTGAAGAAGGTGTTTGTGTTCATAATTCAACATACTAGAAGTTCAATGTACTAGCACCATGGGAAACCAACTGTAGGGTGCTAGACCTAAAAGTTAGTTTGTTGGTTCCTGAGGCAATCATGCTTGCAGATGGACATCAGCTTAATAATTTAACTTTCATCCCTGCAAAGATTCTTTCATTGGCCCACAAAGAGAAAACTCAGATGAATCCAATTTTGGGGAATACAAAGGATATAACAAAATGTCTGTTGCTGGAGACAAATATCTGGACAGGAGACATTAATGCCTGCTGCAGTAGCTGTCTTCAGATAGTTTGCATCAGGCCTCTGTAGCTTCTGCTGTTCACATTTTTTGTCCTTAGGTAGCTAATATTTGAAAATTACACTTTTCTTGTTATAAGAGATGATTGTCAGCTTCACCTTTAATGCAGATGTTTGCATGTTAACTTTGTCAGCTTTGGAAGACTAATATGGCACCATTCCATGGAGCTTTATTTGTTCACTGGTGCAAAATGAGGCATTTTATTTTTCACAGTTGCGACTATGTGATGAAGAAATTCTTCTGTTTTACGTTCATATTGATGCAGAAATGCCTGTCAAGCAATCACACGATTTTCTTTCATCCCTAGTATGAGAAACCAAGGCACCTAGTCGGTCCTGGTTGTGTATTGGTAACCATACTTGCCTTCTACACCCAAGATTGTGGGTTCAAACCCAGCCAGGATCAATGGATTTTTTCAGGGTGTAAAAATCCTAAATATGCCTTCCTTTGGAAGGGAAGTAAAGCCATGGGTCCCGTGTCGTACATTTACGGCATGATAAAGAACCTCAAGCCTGAAAAAAGAGGACTCTGAGCAAAATTTGTCTGCCGTTTCATGCCCTAAATTGAATGGGATGCTGATGACCTAAGATGTTAAAGAGCATCCATAAATAAAACAAATCAACAACAAGGCACCGACCCGGCACACACTTTCCAGAGCAGACTTATGAATGACTGCATATGCTAATCTGTGATTCATGTTCTTTGCTGATCTTTTCATTAATAGTACCACTCCTTGAACCATACATCATCTTACAGGTTGATCAGTTTGAGGAGCATTTTCAAGGCACTTGATATTTTTTAATTTTTCTATGTCTCATACATTTGACTTCTTAATATACAATTTACTGTAAATAACTATATCTGTCAATGAACCTAATGGGTAGATGCCACCACGTCCTCTTATGCACATATATATGACTGTACATTTGCTTTCAAGTTTTCTATCTTATTGTAATAAAGATTCTGGTGTTTTTGCTGCTCACATTACATATTTTAGTGCATTATGTTTTAGTATTCCTACATGCTGATTTGATAGTTTGGAGCAACAATTAGTGTTTGCTTCTGTAATTAAAGACCCTCACATGAGTGTAAAAGTAAAATTCTTGGGTGTGAAAGGAAAATTCTTGAGACTGCCAATCATTTAGAGCTAAGAGTAGCAAAAATTTCATATATAAGTTCTTTATTGCAAAATAATGAAAATAACAAATAAAAGTGTTGTTGTAGTTGTTGTTGTTATTATTATTATTATTATTATTATTATTATTATTATTATTATTATTATTATTATTATTTTTTTGTTTCCTTGAAGTCTATAAATACTCCTATGGTTGTTGTTGTTGTTGTTGTTGTTGTTGTTGTTGTTATTATTATTATTATTATTATTATTATTATTATTTGTTTCCTTGAAGTCTATAAATACTCCTATGGTAAAAGTTATTTTTTAACTGCCATAAGTTTAGAATTTATGGTCAAACAGATTTATTTTGCTGGTAATAATATAAATTGTTTCTGCCATTTATTTTCCCATAGCAAACTGTGGCTCAGTTAGAGGCGGCTGCTCAACAACCATCAATGCCTACAAAAGAAAACAGTGAAGAACGAGAAGAAATGCTGCAGAACATAGCTCATTTATCAGCTAATGTGTCTGCTGTAAATGATACATTAAATAAAAAACTACAGTGGTTGCTAGAGGACCAACAAAAGGATCATGTAAGTCGCATTTTTCACAAACTCACATTTCCATAATCCTTAAGCCTAAACTTTTGTATAGATAAAGTAGTCTTAAATACTCATTTTATCCTGATTTGTTTTTAAGTATTCTCCCTAACTGCTCTTAATATCTTATAACATGGGTGTACATCAATATGGACAATTTCAAATGCATGCTTTTTAAGCTCATTTATTGCTGAAAAAATATTACTCATGTCATTTTGCTATAGCATTTTTTTGAATTTAAATGCTGAAGAAGTTATGAAAACAAAATTACTTCCTTATTCTAATATTGTTATGAAACATTACAGTAATACTATAAGACATTCATAAGAACTTGAGAGATTCTTAAATGTAACTCAAAACATGTTGTATGAGAGAGTTGAACCATAAGTAACATATAGCCAGCTTAACTTCGAGATAAGGTAAAATTCAGATTTTAAGGACGACATTGATTTGTTGCACCATTATCTTCTAGTACCAATCTATAATTTGTAATATGAAAGCTGACTGATTGGTTAATTACATATGAAAGCTTTATAAAGGCTGTCCTCAACTGGAAATCAAGAATTTGCAAATATAATTTCATACCTAGTTTGAAATATACTTTTTACTTTGTTGTACCTTGGTTACTATTACAGTCATTGAACTTATGCCTACATGCCAGAAGTTAGAGGTAAACTAAGTTTTAAAATAGGTAATTCTCATACTAGTCAGTAAGAAGTTTCAGCATAAGTATAAATATTGTGTAGCAGGAATTTGAATTGAATAAAATGTATTGATAACTGTGCTACTTCAACCAATACATAAATTTTATAATTATACATTTAAAAAAATTCAAAGAAAACACTTAAAACTAATCACATTAATAAGATGAAGCCAAATCTTGAAGGCCCTAATCCCTCTCTTTATACATTATTACAAATGATGAGTTTTCTCTCTTCAGATTCTCAGAAAAAAAGGAAGTTTTCCCTACAAACTCATGCTTTATGTTAATTATTCAATATATCTACCCTAATTAACATTATTCACAAAAACCTTATAATTTTTTAAGCTTATTATTTTTCAAATTTCAAAATCTATAATGCTTAAATACTTCTACAGAGTCTAATGCATTTCTTCTTATGGACTCCACCATCCAAACATTTTCTGGTCATCGATATAGTTAAGAACTATTAAGTGCACCAACAGCCTAATTTCTAATCCATTTCTCTCTCCTTAACTGTTCTTAAAATTTCACCCATAATTTTGCTTCTGACGCACTCTCTGCCAACGTTTTAATTGCTACAATATTGTCTTTCATTACAACAATTTTGGGTCCAAAATACCTTCTCTTCAGCATGATTAAAGATATAATTCCATTAAGCGAATAAATTGTACTTGTGAAGTTGTAAACAAAGAAGTGGTAGTATATCTTACATTAATGTATTCAACCTGTTCACACTAACTCCCTTTACTTGAATATGTATATGTATTTTATTTCCCATACATCAATATAGAAAACCTTTTAGCAAAATGAACACAAATAAAGAAAAAAAAAACATTAATTTTAAATATAATTAATGGGATCCAGTGCCTTTGGCAATTCCAGAAGGCATTAACTCTAATTTATTTCAATTTGATTGGCTCGGCCCCCCAGTTCATCAGCAACTACCTACTGGAATATCCAGGGAACCAGGGCTTTGATCCAACCAAAGAACACAATACTATAAATAATTTATACATTCAATACAATATTAAATTCCATTTCATGCAATAATGAACTTTCCTCCTCCTTCCATTCCTCCTTTGTTTTCCATTCAGCTAAATATCTATACTTGAGAGTTGCTTATTCCTTTGGACCTTATACACAAACAAACAAATAAATATATTAAAATCAAAGTAAACCAATTTATCTTTCCATGTTCTCAGTTCATGTAAACTTATTTCTATTAATAAATGTTTAAATTTCCCACTTGCTTATCCTGACTTTATGGAGTTGCATTCTTTCTGTACACCATTACAATTAACCTTAGGTTGAGTATGTAATGGGGATCTATATTCACTCCTAAATGGTGCAATTGTCAGCATTGTTTTTCTATTTATCTTACACACTTTCCATAACTATTTTTGTCTCATCTTGCCTATGTACTTTCCCAGTTCCTTAATATTTTCTTCTGATTTTAAATTTAAAATTCTTCTGTCTCTTATTCCATTTGATAAATTTTCCCACTTTCATAATAGGAACTATTCCCTCCAAAACTTGATTTGCTTACATTCTAATATACAATGCCAGTACTATCTGGTTCTTCACACATAGGACATATCCCCTTAATGTATCTATTTTTAAATCCACTTAAGTACATTACTCATGTTCTAAACCATGCAAGTTCTTCCCTTCCTGCCTTATCAAAGATTTCGATATATCTTTCTCTTCCTCACACAAATTCCATTTACTTACCCAATGTTAGGACATGTTTTGAAAGTTAATTACTTCTATCATCATCAACTGTTGCCCAACTACTCAAACTGGTGGTTAGATCCCAAGATGCTTTTGTGGAGGTCTCTGATGGTTCTAATAGGAACTGGAGCTCGTCCATGGGTAGGAAATCAAAATTCATCAATTTTTTCTTATTTTTGATGACAAAAACCATTTTCGAAGTTGATAGTTTTATTGGCTTGTGAAGTTCCTTTAGCAGCCTAGTCTCTGCTTTAATTTCATGATTATTGGCCTAAAAGTGAACTGCTACTGTTGATTTATCAACCTGTTTAAAATGAATATTCCAAAAATATTCTTTTCTCCAAATTTCCAAATTTCTTTTAGTTTTTCTGATGCATCTCTGAGCACAATCAGTACATTTTATTTCATAAATTCCTGATTTCTGTTCTATTAGCATGTTGTCTTTTACTGTACAACCTAATAAAATTTTGATATTATTTGTTCATTTGTTTTAATGGGCTAACATAAGTTGGATAGTACATGAAGCTTTTGAATTTGTATCCCTCCTTAATGTTCTTCAGTGTGGAAACCTCTCTTTAGACTAACTGTATGGATAATTTTTATTACTGTGTCTTTGTTAAAACCATTGGTTATTTCTGTCTTAATTAACTGTTGATATTCCATTTTGTACTCTGTTTCTGTGCATGGGATGTAATTTTCAATGTGTGTCTCTTTTCTATGCATTCCAAACTTCAGACTGTCTTTATTTCTTATGAGTGTTAAATCTAGGAATGTGATGGAACCATTTCTCACTTCTTCTATGGTAAACTGTAGATTTATGTTGTAGATTAAGACTTTTTAGAGCATATCTATTGAATGTTTTTTCAGTTTAATGCAAATATGTTTTCTACATACCTATACCATATCTTGAAAATTAAAAGAATGGCTTTGGTGATATGTATTTCAAAGGTGCAGTAATAAAAAGTATCAATAAAGTTAAAAAGACCAAAGTATATAAGAGAAGTTTCTACATTAAGAACATCAAGAAAAGATACAAATTTAAAAGCTTCATGTACCATCCAACTTACCACAACAAATTTAAGACTATATTCAAAAACAAGATATAATGTTAGCCCCAAAGAACAAATATAATATCAAAAATGTATTAGGTTGCACAGTAAAAAGATACCATACCAATAGAACAGAATTTGGGAATTTATGAAATTAAATGTACGGATTGTGATCAGAGATACATTGGAAAACTAACAGAAATTTGGGAATTTGGAGGAAAGAATGAATACTTTCTGAATATTCATTTTATACAGATTGATAAATCTGCTATAGTAGGTCACTTTTGGGTCAATAATCATGAAATTAAAACATAGATTAAGCTGCTAAAAGAATTTCACAAACTAATAGAAATATCTACTTTCGAAAATTGTTTATCTTAAAAAATGAGAAAAAATTGATGAATTTTGATTTCCCATGGATGAACTCAGCAAGTTTCTTATAGAACCGTCAGAAACCATCAGAAAAGCATCTTGGGATCCAGCTGACAGTTCAAATAATAGGTCAAAAAAGCTGATGATGGAAGCAATTAGCTTTCAAAACATGTCCTAGTGTTATATACGAGGGTAGGTCCATAAGTTTCCAGCCTAACCATTTTATAAGTATGATAAAGACAAAAACTATATTTCACTATTCAGTATAGTTATCCTTTATTGCAATACACTTCTCACATCTTAGAATTAACATTTCAATCCCCTCAAGAGCAATGTTTCCAGGAGTGCACACCTCCAAGGGCAAACTTGCATGCTCTTTTTCTTCAATGCTTTCTTAACCCATTCGAAAAAGTTTGGCTCATTCTTTTACAGTAGAATATGAGGGGAATGCTTCCCCATATACACTTTCCAATTGTTGTTTAATTTCATTTAGAGTGTCCTTTTGTAAAGAACTTAATAATAGCTCGACACTCCATTTTGAACCTGTCACAATCTTCTGCACATAGCCTTCTTTATGCAACTATATCTAACCAACTAAACACAGCAAAGCAGAAGTTACAACTGCAATTATTTACTTAACATAAAAGGTATAACACCAGATAAGGATTTTGTGAAGGCGATAATCCATATCCAAGGCCGGAAACTTATGGATCTACTCTCGTAAGTAAATGGAGTTTGTGTGAACAGGATGAATACATTTTGTAGGATATATTACCACTCCATTGTCTACAGCTTCATAAGTCAATATATTCACTTAATTATACACAACACCATTTAAACCAAAATTTAGTGCATCAAATAAAAAACAAATATCAGGGGAAAAAAAACTGTGCATTTTACACAGTCATCAAATCAAAACTTCACCAGTCCCACATATACAAAAGTAATGTAGTTATGCAGTAAAATTTGGAGAATCTAAAAAACCAAAAGAAGTTAAAAAAAAATAGTACATTAAAACAGTTAAAAGAGAAACCAGTTATATACACAAAGACGGATAAAGACAATAAAATACTATTTTAGACATAAAAGATTACTTAAACAGATTAGAAATTATGTTAAAAGGGGAAGACTACAAACCAATTGAAAGAATCAGCTCAATAGCTGCACTGAAAATTTAAACAAAACACTGAATGAAGTCAGAATACTATCTACTGCTAAAAAACAGAAAATCACACAGAGCAATCTGGCACTCCCCAGACTTTATGCACTTCCTAAAATACATAAAAATGATGATAGCATGAGACCAATAATCAACAATATCAATTCACCCACATACCAGGTAGCAAAAAAGTTTTATTGACATTTTCAACTCTTTAAAAATTCCAAAACTTGAGCATCAAAAATTTATTCGATTTTATGGGAAAACTTAAAAATAGCAGAATTGCAACAGGAGATATGTCATTTGACATAAAAACCTTATTGCTGAGCATACCAATAGAGAATCTTATACAAATGTTAAAGAAATGGTTAATCTCCTTACATTTACGAACAGAAGAAATAAAGGACTTACTGAAGCTTACTAATATTTGCATTTTTTGCACATTTCTTCAGTTTCAACCAAAGATATTACCAACATGTTTCAGGTCTAGCTAACCCTTGTCCCCTTTTTTAGTGGATTTGTTCATGAGCTTCTTTTACATATATATCACCAAAGCCTTCCCTTTAATTTTCAAGGTATGTAGACTGCATATTTGCAATAATACCCAAAAAAACATTCAATAGATGCTCTAAAACTTCTTAATCTACAACATAAATCTATATAGTTTACCATAGAAGAGGAGAGAAATGGTTGGATCACATTTCTAGACTTAAAAATCATAAGGAATAAAGACAGTTTGAACTTTGGAATATGTAGAAAAGAAACATACACAGAAAATTACATAAAAATAATAGTTAGAACCCCATTCTACATAAATATGAGTATTCCATAGCTTGGCACATAGATTAATTAACATTCCACTCACAAAAACAGAGTACAAAATGGAATATCAACAGTTAATTAAGACAGCAATAACCAATGATTTCAACAAAGACACAGTAATAAAAATTATCATTAAAGTTAAAGTCTATAAGAGAGGTTTTCACACTGAAGAACATAAAGGAAAATCTTAAAGCACCATCCAACTTACTACAACAAATTTAAGACGATATTCAAAGAACAAAGTTTAATGTTAGCCCTAAAGAACAAATATAATATCAAAATTTTATTAGGTTGCACAGTAAAAGACACCATACTAACAGAATAGAAATCAGGAATTTATGAAATCAAATGTACAATGAATGAATAAATGAATGAATGAATAGTGTTTAATGCCCGTTTTTGCCACAGAGGCACCACAGACTATGGACACTGATGATACATGAGATGAAATTATATATTGGGAAAGGATTTATTTTTAAGGAAGGAATCGTTCCAGGCCTAAGTTTAGGGTACCTCTCTGGCATTCGCCATTTATGAAGACAGGAAAAACTGGAAAAAACCCCAGTCAGGGAGGACAGGCAGGATTCGAACCCCCAGACCTCCCCCTCACAAGTCCGTGCCTTAATGACCTCTGCCACCCGTTGTGGTATCAAATGTACAGATTGTGATCAGAGATACATTGGAAAAATTAAAAGAAATTTGGAAATTCAGAGGAAAAAACTGTGGGAATATTTGTTTTAAACACGTTGATTAATCAGCGGCTCAATTTTGAGCCAATAATCATGAAATTAAACCAGAGACTAGGCTGCTAAAAGAACTACACAAGACAATAGAACTATCCACATGGGAAAAGATTTTTAGCTTAAAAAATAAGTTTGCTAGTCAGTCAACAGTTGGTGATGGAAGGAATTAGCTTTCAAAACATGTCCAAGTGTTATGTGAATAAATAGAGTTGAAGTGAAGAGATTGAATACATAATGTAGGATATATAATTCCATATTTATAAAGGTACAAACATGTGACTATGGCTGATATCTGAACAAGAGTGTTATATTAGGTTTAAGAGTAATAATTACAGGTGCTATGGCTCACAACTATGGGCAGGAGCTGGCATAGCTTGTAGGTATAGCAAGCTTACTCCACAAATTTTTATGGGCATTATTAAACCACCATTGTTGCAAAAGTATAGGACTTGTTAAGTGATTGCACAATACTCACAAAATAATGGACACTGACAAACTTTTCAGTGCTATGGAATATAAATGACAAGTAATAGGTCATCAAAGATATTAACAGACAATATTTATACAATCTGCGTTATTCCTATGGCTCGTATTAAAATTATTTTTGCATTGCTTTAAGAAATTTTTATGCATTACAAGGTATGAATAGATATACACTATAGCATATGTCCACTACTGCAGGTCAGATAATTACATGTCTGGTCAACTGGCAGACTTGTGTTCAATTTCCAGTCAAGATATTTTGCTTAAGTAAGGCTTTTCTGCAGTTTTTCCTTATCCTAAAAAGGTAAATTAGACACTAAGGATTTGAAAAGATTTGCATTGTCATTTTATCCATTTCATTCATTGCAAAAAATGGCGATTGGTGGAATGTCAAACACTTACAAAAAGAATATAGCATTTCATAGGTGGATATACATTGCGCACACTTTTCATGAATAACAAAAAATATTAAGATTTTAAATGATAGAATGATCCAAGCACAAGTAGTTCTCACACTAAGTACATTTCATGAATGTTATTTCGTCATAACCTTCTCCTCAATTATACATAAAGTTGCTTCCCATTTACTTCCCTGTCATATAATACATGATCAACAATTGTATTAACCTCTTCAATAATGAGGCCTTTATTAAGCAGTTCCTTTTAGATTTGTTCAAATATGATAGATCTAAAACATGGGCAATGCCCTCCAACTGAATAAACTAGCCAATCATTACTACAGCTGGAATCATAGTCCAGTGTAAATCCTATTTGTATATGGTCCATAGTTTCCTGATGATTTCCAGATTATGATAAGTTTTGAAGCAGTGCATTATTGAAGTTGTTTATTGTTTATGCATCAATTGTAATTTCATATTTATACATTGCTGCCACGAACCTATTGTCCAATTGTGATCAAAACTAAATACAAATACATTAATTTCAGTACATCAGATGCTGATGATAAAGGAAACAGCATTTGAAATATGTCCAAGTAAGTTGAACAAAATTAATGAAATAGAGTGATTTCCTCAATAATAATTTGTTATATTATACTATATTTCACTGTGAAAATCCCCACTATTCAAAACATTAATTGCAGTTACTTGACAATGAGACACAGTTAAGACACTCAACGAATATTGAATCACTTGTTCGCCAGTTCATGAACTAAAACATAAATGTATAAAGTTGCAATATAAAATTCATCATGTATATATATTACATAATATAGTGCTCATGATGAAGGCTTCAGTGGCTTCCCTAATAGTCTATAGCAGGTGAGATTTTGGTAAAAAATCTAATGATCACTTAACTAAACATACTGTGGTTTTGCAATCAATAACGACAAGCCTATTCGCTTGTTGGGGTAGATCTCTGAGATTGTTATCCTATACTATAGCCAAGACTAAAAACAGAACAACCGGAAAATAAAAATGAACCTAATTTTATATTATCATATTAATGCAAAAATGATATAAGGCAGATTGTTTTATAAAAATATCTTTATAAATGTTTTTCCTTAATATAGCAGTGAGATTGTGCTATAAATGATAATAATCTTGCCTTCTATAAATGATAATAACATTTATCTGTTCCAGAAATCCATTGGAAGACTTGAAGAAATGAACCAAAATGTTAGTGCTAGGCTCACAACACTTGAAGGGGAGTGTGTTAAGACTGCATCCCTAAATGTTCTAAATGATACTGTGATCAGGCTTGGTGAAAAGGTTTGTTAATCAATCTTTACTTTTTTCTAGCAGCTCTAGCTTTAAAGAACCTTGAGTGAATTAATTTTTTTGGCAGTATCCTATAACCATACAAAGCATATTTGGTAAGCTCCAATTTACTATAAACTGAGATAGGAACATTAGAAGAAAACTATGTTTTTGTGGCAGGTACTTTTTCACATATGTAATACCCTTGTTGGGACATTTATCATAGCATGAAACTAACTCTTTTGTATATCCATGTCTTATGAGTCTGCCACCAAAGGCTAACCTGAAGTAAATGCTGCCTGAACTGCAAGTCATTGTAAAAAAATTGTCCTGCCATAAACCAAATCAGGTGAAAAAAAGAGGTGAAAGTCACTGTATGCAAGATCAGGGCAATATGGGGGATGGTTGAAGGTGTTCCATTTAAATTTATGCAGATGAGTCCATGTACAAGGGTCATGCTAAAAGATTTGAGAATGGATAACAAGGAGTTGTGACAAGTCAATACAGATTTTTCTAGCTTTAGATTGAAGTTTAGATAGCAACATATGCAAGTCTGAGCATGCTCCAACAATATATGGTGTCAGCACAGCTATGTATGTATATGCAGGTGTTGATATGCCAAATCTCCAGCGAGAGCATTTCTATGCTATGATTTTCTATGACTTTAAAGTTGGTTTAGGGGAGAGAGATTGCCTTGAAAGATTGCATCATGTATTTAGGGATCTTTGCCCTTTTCAATGCACTATTTATCATGGTTTGCAGATTTTAGAAGAGCAAGGGCTTTTCTCAAAGATGAAGACCATGTAGGATGGCTGACTACAGTAACAGTTGATGAAAATGTGAGGAAGCAGAGCATATATTGCAGGAATATCATCTTACACATATCATCACATTCAAGAAGTCCTAAATATTAGCTCAGCAGCAGTAAAATCAATCCTCAAAGAAAAACTTCACGTCAGGAATATCTGCAGTCATTGGATCCCACACCACATCAAAATAAGCAGAAAAAGCATGTGTGCATTGGTGCTAGGAAATGATGAAAAAATTTGATGGAGAAAGCAAAATACATATTTAACAGGTGTTGAAAGCTGGATAAACCAGTATGATCTAGAAACTAAGCAAGTCATTTTTCTGGATCTTACAAGGAGAGGATCCCCTAACTTTTATTAAGTTAGGCAAGCAAGAAGTGTTGGCAAGATGATGATTTGTTCCTTCTTCTCAGCTAGTGGTTATATTGTGACAATTCCACTTGAGGGATAAAAGACTGTCACTGTCAGATGGTACAACTGAAAATGCCAGGTCTTCAATAGACTAAAAATGAAGTGTCCTAAGACTGGTGTGTGTGGGATCTTGTAGCACCACAACAATGCCTCTGCCAACACTGCACTAGAAGCAACCCATTTTCTACAAGAGCCATCCCATCCTCCCTACAGTCCAGACATGACTCTGTGACTTTTTTCTGTTCCCAAAAATAAATAAAATAATTTGTGGTAAAAGATTTGAATTATCTGAAACTGCAGTAGCTGCATACGAAGAATGTATGTATTTGCACCTTCTCTAAAAAAAAAAAAAAAACCCACAGTGTTTAGCATTTACAAAATGGTTTGAATGGGTGAAATATTTATTGAATGCAATGGAGAATATTATGAAAAGATGCAATGATTAGATCTAAATTTTAAAAAATTTATTGCACCCATTCTCAAAACTTTAAGAGTGACCCTCTTATGGGATCATATGTTAACATGCAATAACACAATAACTGTACTCGCTTCCCATTCCTCTGCATTGTTCTGTCCAGCTTCTGCAAAATGTCACACAAGCAGTTGACATTGATGATCTATCCCGAGGATAAGAACTGGAGTTGTATCAGTTCCAAAAGACGATATACATAATTTTTTCTGATAGACATTGCTTGAATTTGATCCTTACGATCTGATAGACATAGTAGGAGAGATTGGTTGAGGCAGAGGAATATATTTTGGCACTTCAGCCTCTCTCCTCATGTCATTTTTGCCTAGATCCCCAATGTGGCATCCCAGAGAGTGGGAGATACTGGGCAGCCAGGATCCACTGGTGGGGACTGCCTGGATGCCGAAGGGCCCTAACATGTTCCAGAGAGAACATCCTTGCCTACAACCCTGTAAGAGAACCAATAGAATGAAATGAGAAAGGGGGAAATTAATAGAATGTAAATATCCATCTTGCAAAAGTGATGAAGAAAACCATGAAAAACCCCATATCAGAATGGCCGGCCCAACAGAATTAAACCCAGGACCTTCCAAATATGAGCCTCAAATGTTACCACCTAAGCCAACCCCCTGGTTGGTAAATACAATTGCTAATGTACAGGCTCATGAAGGTCTGCTGTTTGAATCCAGCCAAGACCTTACTTGACTGAGAATTTTTTTCAGGATTTCATCAATCCTGGTCAGTTGCAAATTCATGGAGATACCTTAAACTTAGGCCTGGAACACTTCATTTCCTAATTTACCATTTCATCTCGTATTTCATCAGTTTTCATCGTCTATAATGCCACAATAGTGAAAACTGATATTAAATGCTATTTAAAAAAATATTGTGGGTGATTATTACACTGCCTGTGCATTGACTGTTGCTTGCTATCACTCATGTTTCATTCCAGTTGTAAGCCCAGTTTCATCTTCATTATGATTAATGAGGTTATGGGCATCTTAACATAATGTGTGTATCACATCTCGACAAAAGATATAAGCATGACAAAATCTTCAAGATGGGTGCATGTTGACTCTAAATCAAAAGCATGTTTCCTGTCAGACACAAAGCAGTATTTGAAGTATTTTGATAGCAATGTGCCAATCTTCTAAGATGGTTTGTCACAACAATGTAACTTGGGATCCATCACTATGCTCCAGAGAAGAGAAAACAGTCTAACCTTGTCTCATTATATCCAGACTCTGAAACATTGCACTTGACAGTTAGTGTCAGTTCATGTAATATTGACTTTGCTGCAGTTGCAACATTGCAACAGCCAGCATTGCTTAATGGCTGGTATTGTAGAGTTTTCAATTTTTCCTAGTAAATGTATATTAAGTGTATATAGTATTCAATTACATTGTTCTAAAATTATTTATTAAATTGCTGCATAGTAAAGAACAAACTTTCAACACTTAGAAGGATCTTTGCTTGTGATTTTAAGTAGGAAAAAAGCTTTGAGTCATTACCCTACATGACTTCTCTAAGAGCATGGTGCATCCATGAAATATGTCAAAGCAAGGGTTATTCCGTGAATCACTCTGCAGATGGCATCTTTGGGACATTTGCTAAGTACTACAAATTAACCACTTCACACATTCATCAAATTTATAACAATTGAAAACATTTGAATATGGAATTCTTTTAACAACTTTCGAAAAATAAGACATTTTTTAAAAAATTCTGTTGGAACTCACACAATGAAGCTTATTAAATGTAAATTATATCTCATGTGTTGTTTAACACACTCTTATGCTTCACTTACTTTTAAATACAGTGGGACTGGTTTTGAAGAGACATCCTCTCCATCTTCAACCAACTTGATGACTGGTACGAGAAACTAACATCTATCAGGACCTGTGGCTCCATCCTGGTGATGTTTTTTTCTTTATAAACTGGAAATTTGTATTACATTCTCCTGTAATGTGGAAATTCATAAAATGATCCCTTTGTTTATGAAGTAAATCTTCTCCCATGTGTCCAATTCTGTACGTCCATGTGCTTCTTTAAGTAGCTTTATTTCTCTTTTTATGTAGTGATTATCTTTCCAAAAATGGCGTGCCATGACTGACCTATCAATCTGTTTGTACTTAACATTCCTGAGATGTTCCCTTTAGTTTTTCCAATGTATATCTTATCACATTCTTTATGTGTTATTTTGTAGATGCCTGGCTTTTTCTCCTGTGGAATATTATTAAAACTGTTGTCCACTGAAGCATTTTTCAGATTGTATCTGTTAACAGGTTCCAATTTAATGTTAATATCTTTAAAAATGTTTTGGAATTTATTCATACTACTGGATGGTAGGTGAATTTTTTAAAAACCAGTCTATCTTTTTCAGTTAATTCTTAATCGATTTCTTCTTTGGGAATCTAATAAGTTTTTGTTTACTAAATTTTTGTTAAAACCATTTATAATGGCAATCTCTGTATCTTCTCAAATTCTTTTTTGTACTCTTCTTTACTGATTGGTAAATTCACCAGTCTATATGTTAAGCTGTGGAAAATTGAGTGCTTGTAAGCTATGGGGTTAAACCTATTTGATTTTATATAGTTATCTTTATATAGTCGTCTTTGTTTCTGTTTCGAGTGTGAAGGATATATTCCTGTCTTGTATATTTAAAAGCTTCAAAGCATCTTCAACAAATTCTTTTTTCATTATACTATGTCATCAATGTATCTGTACCAGCATTTAAAATAATGTGAGAAGGCGGAAATTATGTGAGTTTCAAATGTACTTATAAATAAATCTGCCAGAAAGGGGGCCCATGTCAAATTTGACCCATTGAAAGAATGCACAAAAACAGTGAATGAAGCTATACAGACTTGCACTATAATACCAGACATACAGAAACTTAGTTTAAAACAAAACAATCAATCCTAATGAGAGCCACAGGTCCTCATAGATGTTAAGTTTCTCATACCAGTCGTCAAGTTGGTTGAAGATGGAGAGGATGTCTCTTCAAAATCGGTCCCACCAATTTAAAAGTGAAGCATAAGAGTGTGTTAGACGACAGATTAGATATAATTTACATTTGAATGTGGAGTTACTCATAAAATACACATACAACAACAATTAGAAAATCTTGTTGAATGAACTGAAAGCAAATTGCTACCAATCTTACTCTAGCAATAAAATCATAATGTAAAATATGCAGCCATGTTTCAGTGGCATTGTTAAGATATGTACTAAATAAGCAGTTGACAATGGGCATCCTTGTTTTACGCTACCATTAATTTCAGCAGTTGTTTTTCTGTTCCATTTCCTTTATCAACATATATTTTATTGTTGACAATATAAACAACGCTTAGAGTAGCCATTTATATTTTAGTTGTGCTTATTCATGCAGGATAAAAATATGCATCACCTTTCATGCATCTTTGAATACAGAATGATAATGAAGTTAGTGATAGAGGGTATATTCCAAAATATCCAGGTGCAGATTCCATGAAGTATATTTTTTAGGCATAGACACTGTTTATTCTTTTCTGATGATGGCAAATGCATTAAGTGTTTTAGTAGTTGTAGTATTTGTCCATGGACTTGTAACACAAGTTGGAAGCTATTGTAGTAATTTTCATTACATACTACATACTAAAGAATGCCTTCTATTAGGTGTGTTTTTTAATTATTCATGCTGACTAATAGAAGTCACTCAACTGTGTATTAACTTTCCAAGTTTTCTTCTTGGTTGGGATGAAAGTTTCATTGTCATTATTTAATAAACTTAGAATGTGTCAGGTATGCTGTAATTGTTATAATGTACAATCAATGATATACCTAAATGATACTTAAACAGGTTGGATTTGTATTCAAGTACTGCATAAGATTCCATAGTAAACACTTTTATGCCTAAATTTTTATTTTAAATAGTTGCTAGGTTTGCTTCTTTTTGTTTTTAATTCTTTGTGTTGTATTAATTACAAAAATATCAGCACTGAATATTTCTTACAGGTTAAAGATAGTGAAAACAAGTACCTGGGATTAGATGGTAAAGTTGCAGAGCTACAAATGCAAACAAAACAGCTGGAAGGCAATGCAACACAAAGGAACACAGAAATGATTGAACTAAGTCAAGCTGTTTCTAGAGTTAACCAATTTCTCCATCATCCTCCAATCAAACTAGCAGAAGAGTCTTTAGAAGAGCTTCAGCCAACACAAGGTTAGCATATGTTCCTTTTTTTAAAGATTATACATAGTTAAGTAATATAAAACATAGGTAAAAAGTTTTTTTCATTGTTGACATATATGGTTTTATTTTTCAAAATTCTGTATTTTATTTTCCTCTAAATTATTAATTATATGAAGGGGTGGTGATCGTGATTTTGCTTTGTAAAGAAAAAAATGCACTGGGAATCTGAATTGTTTATTCTACACATTCTTTCCTGAGCTCTGTACTTGTGAAATAATTCATCCAACTTTTTTAACCCTTCCAAAAGAAAAAAATTCTTAGGATGTGCTGCAAATCACTCATCTGAGCTAATATGGCTCTTCAGAAAGTTGAAAACTTTCTCCCTTTGAAATATATTTGCAGTTAGGAAAGAGGTGGTAGTCTGATATAGATAAAATCAAGTGAATATGCTGGATTTTCAAAACTGCAAAATAAATATCTGCAGTTTCTGTCGTGTAATGGCTGCCCTATGTGAAGAGGCATTGTGTCAGAAAAAAAACATTTATTTTGAAAGCTTGCTTGATGCATTAATTTGTCAATAAACTTAACAAAGTATTATGCTGTAATAGTTGCATTCATTTCAAAATAGTCAGCAAGCAAAACTTATCTTTATTTCATAAAACAGGTGTCATCAACTTGGATGATGATCTCTGTGTTCTGAACTTCTTTGGACATAGGGAGACACTGTATTTATTCTTAGGTTGGTGTCTTTGGTTTCTGAATATATATAGTTGACCTTGGTGATCTAGGGGTATAATACCAAGGTTCACAAGTTCAAACCTAGCTAGGGTGAAGTTATAATACAGCTCACATATAGATATGCAACAGCAATAGAAACTGCCATGGGTGATTGAGGTTGTTAAGGTGCAGACTCCAGAGACTCCTAAACTTTGGCCTGGAATGCTTCCTTCATTTAAAAAACAAATTTCCAGTGTCTCATTTCATGTATAAAAATGGGCATTTATCACAACAAAAACCACACACACCAGTAGAAGCATTTAACTTACATAGACAGGAGAGTGAATAAAAACATTTTTAGGAGATGCAAATACATTTAAAGCTAGTAACCCATTCACCATTCCCAAGAACTATTTTGATTTTTTAGCTGAAATACAAAAGAGGAGAAAATGTGTGCTGATGTCACTGCTTTACCAACAGTAATGAATGCATTAAATGAGCAAAACTACAGTCATGGTCATTGAGATTGAAATTTTTCTTGGAGACACAGCCCATGAGATATGATATAAATATGTGCTTTCCAATACTGTGACATTTCCAAATCATGTTTACAGAAGCATGCATAATGAAATAATATATGAATCTCAATCAATATACTCAAACACACTCACACCTTCAGTGAATGTGAGAAACTGGAGGACCCAGAGGTTCAAATATGAATTATTAAAATAATAAATTGTAACTTATACTGACCTAAGGCTAACCTCAAATGAAACCTAGCAATCTAAGGACCCAGTGGTTTACTGCAGCCCACTATGACCTGACAGCCTCTATTGATCTCCTGTTCATACATATAAATAGTAATTCTTAGTCACTGTAACCTGTATGGTAAACATGGTAGTATATGGATCTTAAAAGATAAATGAGAACTGTACATAAAGTTGCCCTGGTGGAAAAAAGGAATACATGCATGAGAGCTTGCCAGTATGAAATTTTGCTGTATTAATAATTTACAGAATGTTAAAGCACCTCAAATCAGAAAAAAGAGGTCTTGGAACAAAAGTATAGCCATTTCACAGCCAAATAATACCTTAGATTGCACTTGAGGCAATGGTTCATATTGTCAATGCTCAGACCATGAAGTTGCAAAATTAAAGAAAATAGTTCAATGAAGTTTATGGATGAAATATTTTATATTCTTTCAAATAATTGCTAGTAGTAATGGAAATTATCCAGGAAGAATGTACAGCCACAATGTTTCATGACAAAACAGACTTAGCTGACAACGAAACATCGTAGTAATGAAGTATTTGTCATATATGGACAACAGGATGGGTGCAGTTTACATAAATCCGTTTGTTAATCTTATTCCGGGAAAATTTAGCCTCATAAAACACATTTTTAAACATTTGCTTTCTAGATGGTCAAATGTCATTTTTTACCTTTGAAATTATTGGACATCTAGGGTAAGAATAAGAACAAACAAATTAACTTCTTACAGTCTTAAACAATAGAAGCATCATGATTCTCCACTGTCAAAGAAGGCTAGATGTGTGAAATTGGCCAGGAAGATAACGGCATCTGTTTTGTGGAATGCCAAGGGTGTACTGCTAATTGATTATCTTCCCATTGGAACATCCATTGCTGGAATGTATTATGCTAACCTTTTGGACCTATTGAAGACAAAAATATGCGAGAAAAGGATGAGTTTATCAAAGAAGAAAGTCTTCTAGTACCAAGATAATGCGTCCCCTGTATATGTGTCATCGTAATGACAAAATCATGAATTGGGTTACAATTTGCTGCCACTTCTGCCTTATTCCTGTTACTTGACTTCATCCAAATTCCATTTGTTCCCTTAACTGAGAAAATTGGTGGAAAATTTTCATCTGATGAAGAGCAAATCATTAGTTGAGGCATATTTTGCAGTCCTGGAGGAATCTGATTTTTGTGATGGGTTAACGGCTATGGAGTATTGCTGGACAAAGTGCATTAGTATCAAGGGAGACTATGTTGAAAAAAACTTCTAAAAACTATGCCATCATTTTGTGCTAAAATGATAAAATTTAATGACAATAGTACAGGAATGCTCAGGAAACTTAGTTAGTTAAATATGCAAGCAAAAATTATCTTAGTATTAGAAAACATGAAAAATATTACTGAAATAATTTGTATGTTATAAAAAGTATATAACATTGATGCCCCAAAATTAAAGGACTGGTAGACTCAACCGGTAAGCATATGACTGTTTTGAAGATATCTGCTTTGACTCCTCAGCTGCTTGAATCTCTGTGAAAATACTTCACAGCATATGAATTTAAATGAAGGTGTGTTCACAAATCTAAAAGAAAGTTATTTTCTGTAGTAAAATGAAGCAAATGTTTAATTTCATTTCCAGATTATAGTTTTGGCAAAATTTTAAGTCAACACTTGAAGTATTTTATTCGATATCACATTTACTTGTATATTTTTCCTCTCTAGATGTTTTGCATTTAATTTCCTGCAAAACCTCTCTTAAGTTCAGAAACTGGATTTGTACACAAGAATGTTCAATTCTTAGTACCATCTTTCCCAGTTTATTCTTTGCACATACATTGCAATCACCTCTTCAAAACCTTATCCAGAAAATGAACCACCAACAAAAATGTTCACATACTTGGAATTTCTTGGGCTATTCTTTACACAAAATTTCAAAGTTTCAAATATTAAAATATTTTGTCTATAGCCCAACATAGTACAGTAATTTCTAAAATCCTATTAAAATATATTGCTGTTAATATACGTCTATATGGCAATAAACTTCTGAAGATTTAAATTGCAGAAGGGAAAAAATATTAGTGATTAGACATAAAATTATGTTTATCAGATACCAGATAGGTGATCCAAGAGAGTGGTACCAGTACTAAAGTAGGGTCAGTATTACCTCCTGAAGGCATTACTGTAATTGTCATCTTTGAAATTACATACATTAGTTAATCTATTCATATACTTGCTCTATTAATTGGCTAAGCTCTACCTTTATCCCCCTCAGAATGGTATATACTGCATTATATCCCCTCTATTTTCTAGCAGTAAAAAATAATATGCATGTTAATACAATAGGTATAGGATTTGAAGAGTGTCAAAGGGATGAACAAAGGTTGATGTGGTACATAGAATGTTTTGTAGAGAAGTTCTGGAGTTACCAAAAAGTTTGCCGAGGGGGGTTAGTTTGGTAGCACTAGGAAGAATAGAAAGGAAAGGTATAATAGCAGAGAGAATCTTAAGTATAGATGTGTAAAATTAGATAACAATGTACTAAAAGAATATCTTATGTACCAAAGAGATGTGCTGGAAAGTGAGAGTTGGTTCGGGAAGGTGGTGAAACTATAGGAAGAAATTGGAATGGGGGATATGTGGCGACTGAAATTAGCTTCAGTGGATTTTGGAAAGAAGTGAGACAGAGGGTAGAAGATAAGAGAAGCAAGAGATATGGGCAAGCTTAGAGAATAACAGTTCTTTAGATTTATATAAAATAGTTCAAAGAAATTGGGAACGGAGAAATATATAGATAATTGAAATCAATTCGGAAGAATAGATCATGCATAGATGTGTACGGGAGTATTATTTCTAAAGGGATTAAGAAAAAAATTTAAAAAAGGATGTATTATGCACTACAAAGTGGAAAAATCAGCTCCATTGTCTAATAGAATGTGAAATGGTCAAAAGGGGAGGGCTAGTATCTGGGATGAGAAATGGGATAAATTACAACATGATATAATAGCAATTAAAAGGTTGTTAAATATGAGGAGAGAAAATAAGATTCTTAGGAAAAGTAAGGAGAAGTTTAAGGAAGGAGTTTTGGGCACACACAGTTGTGGAAATGATATTTATTGTAGGGTTTCATTTACCATACATATAACCAGGTGGTTAAGGTGTGGGAGAACCTTAGTTTGGTATTGTAAATATTTAGGTATTTGTTTATATATAACGAATTACTAAAAATTGGTAAATAACAGTGGGTTTTTTTTGTGTTCTATGTAAAGGGAAATTTACCTGTATTTTGTTAATTGTCTTTTGGCTCTGGAACATCTTGAACTCTTCATTTCTATAGTTAATGCCAGTTAGAATCATTGCCTTTTATCATATGAACAGCAAATCCTTGCCTCACTAGTTATGGAACTGTATTATTGTATAAAGGGCTATTCTAGTTTCCTGCATTTTTTGTTGCACAACTTCATAATTGACATAGTCTTATTTTGAATTATTGTTTACAGTGTTTAACTTAAAATTAATATCAATTTTATTTATAATATGAATATTTTTTCTCAGAAGGTGTAGAGAATTTTATTGATGTACAGTTTTAGTTTTATTATTATATATAAAGTATTCCTGAAGCCTTGTATTAAAAACATATGAAGGGTCAGAGGAAAGAATCAGTTGCACTTTTGTTTGAAATCCAGAAAACAAGAATTTCAATGTCAAAATGATAATGGACAAATAAATTAAAATGTAAAATGGCACATGCTTTGAATAATTCAAGTTTAAAATGTAGTAAATGGAATAAATCTTGATCTTAAGTTAATATTTCCAGCATGAAAAGAAAGTTGAAAGACAGTTGAGATAGCCAGTTTTCAAGGGTAAAAATCAGGTAAGTCATCTGAAACAGAGAAGAAATAGAACAGCACATAATAGAGACCAATACATTCTTCATTTTAATCTACCTAAGATTTTAAGATCGTTTCAATGTGTTGACTCCTACATTCATCATTAACATCCATCATTATTATAATAATCATAACAATGTGCTTTGGGGATCTTATGGCATGGATATTTTCACTTCTCCTTTCTCAGAGGACGAGCATTTAATCTTTGCTACAAATTACATAGCTTACAGACCAAACAATGACTTAAATAAATAATGACCTTTGATCAGAAACACAGTCGTATTATTACACTGATTGAACTGCATCAGCAGGAAATTGACTTACCTGGTTTATTTCTGTTCTGGTTGACTCCCCCCCAGCACATCAAAACTTTGAACATTAACTCTTGATCAACTTGACTTATTCATACCTTTAAGATAACCCTCAGTTCATTCTGAATTTAATGTACCAATAACTCAATTGCAAATGAAAGCTGTCTTACCAGGTTATTACCCCTAACTCTTCATATGTTCTTTGCCTAAGAAGAGAAAATGGTGCAAGAAATTGCTGATAATAATATATTTTCATCGTTAATTAAATTTGGAATCTAACACAATAAAGCATACATTAATAATCTCATATGAATTGAACTATATTAAAACATTCTTCCTTGACTTATTCAAGATTTAAGGAAGGTTTCATGGAACTTTGTCCATATCCTCAGCTGTTATGTAATGTGTACCAAAATTTCCAAATAGCCTGCCACTAAATCATTGATAGCTTTTCTGCTAGCACTGTATACATAGATTTTCTATAAATAATATGCCATTTATTGCATCAGACTATATTTAAATTAAATAGTGTTCTGTGCTTGCAGCAATTTCCTGAAATAGAGAAAATGAAATGATGACATTTGTGCATCAAAATTTGTTTCAGGTTGGCAAGGCAATTACAGAAAAACAAAAAGATTTTACAAGAAGCTTATGATGAACATATGAGCATTCTTGAAATAAATTGTACTTATGAAACTGTAGACAATAGAGTGGTATTAAACATGTTCACACTAACTCCACTTACTTACATAACACTAGGAAATATTTCTTGAGCACTTCCTCCATCATCAGCTGTTGACAGACTACTTGGTTTTGTGGCTGGATCCTTTTGGTGGAAAAACTAAATATGCATTTGGTGTTTGCAAAATTTGTTCCATGGATGCTAACAGAGGAATAAAAAAAAATTCATGTGGAATTCAATCAACATCTTTTGAATTGATCAAATGAGGACAATAGCTTCCTGAAAAATGTCATAACAGATGATGAAATGAAGATCTGTGGTTATAACATTTAAACAAAATTTTATGCATATGGGTTGCTCTTCCAGAATCTATAGCTTCTCTACACCAGAAAATGGCAAAAACACAAAATGCATTCATTAAATGCTTGCAGACTGAAAACGAAACAATATAGAGTGAATTAAAATGTAAATTAGAACTTGCACAGTAAAGCCAATCATATAATTGATATTATTGTATGATTTAGTTCAACTACACATTCTTTATGCTTCGCTTACTTGTCATAATATATAGAACCGATTTCAAGAACATTTTGTTCTCATCATCAGCCAGACTAAAACAGCATAACGAATTATCCAACAGTTGAATTTTAACCTGGCTGATGATGAGAACGAAATGTTCTCAAAACCAATTGTATATATTATGACAAGCAAGTGAAGCATAAAGAGTGTGTACTTCAACTGTATCATACAATAATATCAATTAAATATAGAGTTATTTAATAAATGGCATATTGCTTCCAAAGAATCCTTTTATTCAACATTAATGAACAGAAAAGCAAGTGTTGATTAATTGGCAGGCTATTTTGAAAGTTGTTTCTTTCTGGACTGACCTGGTACTTTTTATATTATCCTCTATTTGAATCATCTCTATCTAAACATCTAGAAATTACACTAAAAATATTTTTTGGAGAAAAAGCATGGCAGTGTATTGGATAGAAAAGAAATGTGTCTTATTATGTAAAAATGTACTGATAAGGATAATTTTATGTTTTTCTGCTTTCAGGAGCTGATATTCAGACTATTGCTCCATAGCACAATCTTTTGAATGATGGACATTAAGTTAAATAAAGAAAATTATTTTACTGTCAAAGTGAATCCTTGTAATAAATTAATACGTACGGTTTCAGTTTTTAGTTATTTATATATGCAAAGCTAAAAGCATATCCCATTAAGAATACCAGTTTAGTAACTGAGCAACTGAGTCTGTTACAGCAAACAGTTTAACATCCAGGGAAAAAGAAAAGTTTAGCTGTCATATAGTTATTTGTGTGTTATTAACTAAGAGTCAAAATATTGGATTGTCCCTCTTTTCGCTGTACTTATTTTTGGCATCTAGTTAAATTATTTGTTTAATATGTCTCTGTTTCTCTTGCTAAAATAAATCACTTTTTTACGCTTTGTAATATACTTGAATTAAAAAGAGAACTCATTTAAGACATATTTTTCTTAGGGATGTTCATACATAATTCTGGGACAAAAGCAATGAAACAAAAATGTTAATTGCTTTTGATCTTTAGTGCAACATTATGATGTGTGTTGAAATAGAGCTTGCTTGTACACAATTTTCTTTTGTAATTTATTATTCTATAATGTGTGTTCTTCATATGAAACATGGGATGAATGTTTGTTAGATGTGTTATGTGCATGTTTTACCATTTCTTTCATTATATAATTTAGTTGATTAATAATACATGCCTATAAATTTACCTAATATGTCAGTGGTAGACTGGTACTTCAATTAAGGATATGACATGCTTGTCAAAATAATTTAAAGGCACTATGCCTAAAAGTTGTATTCCAATAGGAAAATCTTAATGACAGTGGGAATGCACTACTCTAATTTTGCTGAATTTTATAATTTCAACACAGGACAGTGTCCACAAAATTTTTTCTTATGTTTAATTTATTTTAACAATAAATATTTTTAGTTTACATGAATGTCAAAGATCACAGTGTTACACTTAAGCTTGCCAGGGTTGATGGATTTTTTCAGGCATAAAATCCTAAGTGTGGCTTCTCTCAGAAGAGAACTAAAGTCGTGGATCCCATGCTGTAAATTTACAACATGTAAATGAACCTCAAGTCTGAAAGAAGAGGCTTCTGAGCAAAATTATCAGCCATTTCACACCCCAAATTGAATGGGATGCTGATGATCTGAAATGTTAAAGATAATATATAAATAAACCAAATATATGTAAATAATAGTTAAGTTTGGCACTAAGTCACTGTGATATTGGCTGGCATACCATATTTAGCACTTCACTTGGGCCAGTTTCATCAACAGATTTTAAAAATGCGCTAACATGTTGTTTGTTAACATCTTGTTAATGTTTTAACAATATTTTAGACTCCTGTGTTCTATCAAGCTTTTCCAGAATAATGTTAATTAACACGTCATTAAGGATCCCAAGAATTGCAAATAACACAGATTGAGAAGGCAATGTCATAACAGAAAGACTTTTGAATGCACTCCTACATACTTTTGTTTGCATAGAGCAATTAAAACACAGCAAGGAATATTAAAAGGAGCAGAGGGACAAAGGTGTTCTAACCTTTCTTGTATTTCATCTATAATTGTATGGTGAAAGTTTTTCACATTCTGTAACTTTGTAAAAAAATTACTCTTTTGCTTAAAAATTTCAAAGTCATTACATCTGACAGCCCTTTCTCTGTTATGAATGACTTAATATATCCAAATATAGAATTGACGTCTACAATTGGGTTTAAGGTCGCTATTTTTTAATTCTTATTAGCTGTTAAACCTTTAACACAAAGGAAAGATGATGTTAACTTCACTACAAAGTTTAACACGTTTTTAAAGTTGCTCATTGGTTGATGAAACAGCATTTTTGTTTATTTGAATGTTAAAAAAGTAACACCTTGTTAACTTTTAAGTTGATGAAATCAGTCCTTAGCATTTTAAAAGTTTTCATGTATTGAATTAGCTAAAAATCCATGTGAATGTACACAGTTGGCCTTTGTGAGTTTCTTGATGCTAAATAGCAATAATATTGTAGTTTGTTCTTCATGAAAAGTCTTTCAGTGTAAGGAATATTTTTCTAAGGTCTGAGAAATTATCAGGATAAAATGAGTCAAATTGGGAGTATTATTACCTGAAAATTTTTAGGAGTAAGATTTGAGAAAAAGCATATTGCAGGAAATTAGCATTGAGCAAGACTTAAACCATTGAAACTGCTGGATTTCTTATAAAACATACCCCTGGAAACTGTTTTTAAACATTTACATGTATGCCCTTTTAGCATTAAAATGCATAACGGCTATTTTATAACATTGCCATCAGTAACATCAGCAGAAAATTAGTTTTAGCAGCTACTACGGACCATTTGTACTTTCTAAGTCCATGAACTTTAAGCATCATTCTGTTATCAACCGATATATTTTTTGTTTATCTATCTTGAAATTAGTGTTTATTTTAAATTAAAATTGTTTCCTCTGCTTTCATTTGATATGATTTCTTGTATAGTGTGACACAGAAGTAAGTTGACAAGTGAAACATTACTGTAATGGGAAATAACAAACATAGGTAAAATGAATTAGTTTCTTTGGAATATCCATAGTTTATTAAACTAATTCACTCTTACAAATGGTCAAAATCTGCTCCATTTGCTTAAAGCAGTGCCTCACTTAGTCCACATTCTTCTGTCACCCTTAAAAGTGTGGTAGATGGGACATGCAGGATAACACATTATTCTTTATTTCAAATCATGTACAAATGTAGGCTCTGCCTGAAAAACATGCTACTTCATATACCCCTCAAGGGGTATGAGGTCAGTAACCATGGAGGCTATGAGTGAGGCCCACTTCATCCAATCCAATGCACATCAAACATCTCTTGTAGTGTTTACGGAATGTCGGAATCCACACAGTGAAACTTTTGTTAATCTTATTTTGATTTAAAGTAAAACACTAAAATCATGTCGTCACATTAAAACTCTCTTTAAGTTTCACAAACTCACTTATAAAAGTAATTTTAAAGTGTTTTACTTTAAATCAAAATAAGATCTCTTGTAGTTTCTGGTGAACCGTTAAAACATAATGTGCAGCAGCCCATTCTAGTTGAAACAATATCCTTATCCATATATTCAGTGTCAAATCATCAGAAACTCTTATTATAGTCTGTCCAGCAATTCTCTATGTGTGAGCTGGTTTACACTTTCATCAAAGAAATATGGTTCCACAACCATATCACATATTCCACATCGCACCATAACTTTTGGAGCACCATAGTTAGTAGTTTCATATAGATCTTGGTTTATCTTTGAACCAGTATTGTGCACTTTTGTATGACATGTCCATCCAGAAAGAATAGGCATTTGTCACTGAACAGAACATAATTAAGGAAGATTAATCTGTATGCAAATGATGTGTGACCAGTAACAACATGTTCACCTCTTGTGTGGATCCTGTATTTGCAGTATGTAAATGCCATAATTTGTAAAGGTGAAAAATGTGCTGATCTCAATATTTTATGAACAGATTCTCTACTTATACCACTTTCTGAAACCACATAGTGCACTGGCCTTTTAGGACTGATCATCATCTTTGCAAATGCAATGCATCTACTGAAAGGTGTTTGTCAATAGCAGATTTGGGAAGGCCCAACTAGTTTATTGTTTAGTACGCTGGAAGTTGTTTTATTGAAACTTGAGTATTGGCACACACCACAGCCATAAGCTTAGTTTAAACTTATCTAAAATAACAGGAAAATGAATAGAGACATTATTGAAGTTCAATGGGAACAGTGTGAAGTTTAGATTTATATGATGCATTATTAACATAAAATTCCACATTGACATGTTCACATGTGTCGCCCTTTTCCTACACATCTTTAGCAATTCATCATTTATTTTTCAGAATTGCCTCCATTGTAACATTTTAACATATACCATACGTGGTAATGGAATTGTAGAAATAGACATATAAAAATACCATTAAGTCCAGTAATACCACTCATAAGCTCAAACCTAAATTTTTACATTTTAAGATTTTAAAAGATCACATGCATGCAACCACAATCTTAAAATTAAACCCATAAGTTAGGTTAACTTTCACAAGGAAAATATTGTAAAAAAAAATGTTCACTTACATTAGAGTCTGATTAGGCTAGGTTAGACATTTGCTAAAGTTTAATTTAAGAGATTTGCATTCTTAAGCTTTACCTTTTATCCCTACTTCTGCTCGGTGCTATGTAATGCATTTTATTTTACAATCAGAAAGTATATATTGATCATTCATATAATGTTTCATGGACTGTGTCTTACAGAAAACATTTAAATCTCAATAATTACTGTTCATTTAGTGCAATTCTTCTGTTAGTACAACCATCATATAAGCACACTTTGCTGCCATTTTGTCCTTTGCGCAATTTCAGCTATTAAAGTAGATGTAATTTTTGGGCAGATGGTTGGTATACTAGCTTTTAATGGAGTTAACATCATTCCTAATAATGTTTTTATAACTTTCCTGCTATTTTAGGTAAGTTTAGACCTTCTACTATGTTATATACCTATGTTCATTGTTGTTTCAAATTTTGGCTACATTTTTGTTATGATTGTTTTGGAATAACAAGATGATGACAGTGAAACTTGTTTGTAGCTTCTCTTTTTGCTCTCGGTTGTACCCAAGAACATTACTAGCTTCACTTGCTCTTCAGGAGTCAACATGGCCTCTTCCTATTCTTCTTCTTCATCTTCTTCTTCTGTACTCATTAGTTTTCGTCACTCGCAGGGCTGAAAAGCACTGCTGCTGATGCTCCTCAACAGCGGAGAGAGCTAAAGTGGTGACTGACATAGCTATTGGCTAGATAATAATGCTTCACGATCAACGGTACAATAGCTCAAGCGGTTAAAGCGTCATGCTACACTTGTGAAGATAGTGGGCTCAAATTCTACTATCCCCATGCTTTTTTTTTTCTGCCATAGTTAAAGGAGATTTGCCACAATTACAATGATATACTTGCTAAACCACTGGGTTCACTGGTTTCTAGGATTTGTGAGGTTAGCCGACAGATTAGATTAGTGTGTGTGTATGCATGAATTAGTTGAGAATTAGAATAATAGCACATTTCCCACCATTACAACATTTCACCTGTCTAATAATGCACTCATTACAGTGATTTACCCATCCCTATCCATTCAGGAAAAGGAGGCGAGCTTAAGTTAGTCAGTTCTCTCTGCTGTCGCTTTGGTTTGGCTAGCCACTCAGGCGCTAGCAGCAAGAGTTGACCAGCAGCACAGTGCTTTCAACCCTGAGTGTAAGTAAAGTATACTTATTAGCTCCAAATAATAAACAAAACATAAACTGATTGTAGCATAGTTATTTACCATTAGAGTAATATTTCACATTTGTCATATGTCTTCTTTGCCATGCAGTATGACATTCTCAAGATTGACCATGCAGTGGTAGTTTCAAGCTCTAAAAATAGAAAACAAATGGAGGTGCAAGTTAAACGACAGTTTATATATCTATTTGCTTTTAAAAATTCATAATATTTTTTGGCATTTTGGTAAGATACATGTTTTATTTAAATTTGTTCTTAATGCTTGAATTATTAGATGTTGCTCTTTAAATAAATTTGAATTATATTTCTTTTTGGAGAAATAATCTAATTATATTTTTGTGTGTTCTTAAGTGACACCTATACAAAGCAGAATATTTCAATCATACCAGAATTCATTTGTACAACTTTATGGTACAGAAATGTAAAACATAATTTTTTTTTAAAAAATTGTTTCTGATAAAAACTCAATCACAAAGCATGACTTTTCTGGGAGAACTTTTGTTTTCTCAATTTAGAGCTGCAGATTGTGACCACCAGATATTTAGAGCTAATTCTTCAGTATTTTAATGTTCTCCAGTTCATTAGCAGGTACCTCAATTATACCAAAGTTTGAGAGGAGTTCATTATTTAACATAGTAAGGCATAGCCACTAAAAAAGTTAAGCGGATGCTGAAACTGTGAAAATTTGAAAGTAATTAGGAAATCTCAAGTAGGTCAGGCTCATTCTCTCAGGGTCCATATTTAATATAGGTTCTGCATAGCAAAAATCAGTTGTCCTGTCTTAGGGATTATGAATCCATCCATTGGGTTTTTCTACATGGGAATGGAATTCCTGTACTTTTTCCATGCCAAAGTTGGGAGTACTGGCTAAAAATGTAATTTCTCTAAACCCAATGTCACATATCTGGAGAATTGATTTTCATAGATTGTTTCATCACATTCTGATTGCTAATTTTCCAGAAATTAAATTTACAATAAAATTATTAGCATACCATGATATGAACATTACAGTTATTCTTTACAATTTACATAAATATGAACTTCCATGAAAAAGATTAAAAATGTCAATTTGATTTTGGAAAAGCTATGTTGAACCATATTACTTATGCAATATTGCATATGAGTAAGGAGTGCAAAATCACAAAGAAAATTATTTTTGTCTTTTATAAGAAAAGCAAATTTTGTAAATAAATGTGTTTGATTTCCCCACCATCACCAGATATCAAAACATGCATTGGTGATATATAAAGTAAAAATGTCTAGTCATAAACATGTTTTTTATTATTATAATTATGAATGTGTAAGTTTTGCCTTGTACCTTAACCTACTTAACATAATTTTCTTGGACATTTAGGCACCACTGGTCATTCTGTTGAACCCATTTAAGAATTCCCTCATTGTGAAAAGTGGTAACCTCTTGATTCAACCAGAGTAACAATATCCTTTTAAGTCCTTTGCATTTTTAAATTGTTTTGCAACAAGGTACTTCATCAAAATTTTTTAAAAATTGTAAATCTTTAAAAAAGTTTTCATATGGAACTAACACAGTGAAGCTCATGTGAATTGAATCTGTCATCTTAACACTCTTCATGCTTCACTAACCTTAAACATATACGGAACCGGTTCCGTATATATTTAAGGTTAGTGAAGCATGAAGAGTGTTAAGACGACAGATTCAATTCAAGGTACTTCATCTTAGGAAGCAGGGAAAAAGACAGTGTTAAGTGAGAACTATAGAATGGGTGGTCAAAAGTTTCCCAGTGAAATTCATCATGCAGCAAGTTCTTTGTCTTGTTGGCTATGTGCGAGTGAGCATTGATATTAAGAACAATAATTCCATGTGACAGCATACATCTGCAGGGTTTCTAAGATGTCTAATACTAGTACAATAGGCATAAACATTTTTTTTTTTACAAAAAGAATAATAAAACTCTTATACAGCCAACATGACTTACTTCATAATTAATTTAATTCAGAAACTTTTAATCAGCTACCCTAGTCTGTATTTGGCTCTATTGGATTTTCACCGGTTTCCATCTCCCCTTATACCTGTCATGCACAAGTTCTTGTTTTTTGCTTTGTTTGTATTGACCTAGCAGTTTGAATGTATCTAATTTGATGCTAAGTACTTAAGAATTCTGAAGTCTAATCAACTTCATAGGAACATTGTGCTGAAAAATGTTTTAAAAATTATGAGTTAAGGAATGCTGTTCTGAACTGCTTGAATCACAGGCAAGGGAATAAATAAACTAGTTTTTAAAAATGATAAGTGGCCGAAGCAATTATGTGCAGAAGTATATTAAGGAGTACAAAAGTACAAGACAAGAATTATATATTCAGTTTCCTTAAGAGTGAAACAGTAAAACGGTTGTGGTTAGACATTCTTTAGTTTATAAATTTTCCTCTCATGTACACCTTAAGACAAAAAAAATGGTCTGACTTTTTGAAGTTTGAATGCATTTAAGTTCACTGTGGCACAGCACCTTGTTCACAACTCTCTTCAGTAACTTCTTGGCTAATTGGCTATAGTGTGATCAGCTTTGATAGGTACTAGTGTGTATGTGTGATGTGCACTATTGTCATTGGAAATGTATTAAATGAAAACAGATTCATCCTACTTGAATCCAGCTTTACCAAGTGCTGTCAATGTTATATAAAGTTGGACTTGGCCTATGGAAGCGGACCACTTTTATTGTCTTTTTTGGTATATACATGTTGCATTGCAAAAGTGACACCATCTCAACACCAAAATCATACTTACATTGCTTATAGCATCCTATTCACCATGTAATTTCAAATTCAGACCAAATTCTTTTTCTAGGATCATACATAATGTGTGAACCTAGTGCTAATGGAAAACAGAGGGTTTTGTTAAGCTGTATGAAAGCAGGGAGTATTTTTTGAAAGAGAGAAAGAAGAAGCTTATACAGAGTGTTAATGAACTACACCAAAATAATTTCAGTGTAGAGATGTCATATTTAAGCAATTTGAGATAAGCAATGTATGGTCCAAAACTAAACAATGCAGTTTTATGGTGTTAAACATTTTTGCTTTAGATGCTGATAAATCAGTGTTAAAGCCAAGCTGGGTGGGAAAATGGTTTAGAATGTCTATAAAAAGCCCTTGTATGTTTGATTTTCCACAGTTCATCATCAGCATTTTCAAGATTTAGTGCCATAAAAAATCCCTCAAATCTCAAACTAGAACATCTATTAATTAACTGCCTTCTTGTATTATGTAATCTACTCTAGAGGGGCTCTTTAACTACTTCTTTGGTCTAACACATAATGCAATAGCTGATGTTCCACAGGCTGCGGGTTCAATTTTTGTCATGTTGTTGAATTTTTTATTTAATATGAAATGCTGCGATACTCATGCTAAAGAATTATGAATGAAATTTACGTAATTCTTTCAAGTTTTATTATCTTTCTCAACAATGTATTACTAATGTACAATGGCTAATGGGCTTAATACTAACATAATACTTAATTTACCTTACACATACTTAACTGCCTTCTTGTGTTATGTAGTCTACTCTAGAGGGAGCTCTTTAACTGCTTGTGTGATGCATAACACGAAAGCTCATGTTCCACAGGCTGCAAGTTCAGTTCTGGCTACATCGTTAATTTTTTTTTCATTTAATATGGAGTGGTGCAATACAATATTACTTTATTGTGAATGAAATTTAGATAATTTTTTAACATGTGACATCCTACTCATTAAGATTGCACATAATTCTGATTGTAATTATTTAAATTGGTATGTTAAGACTTAAGTGTATAAGTTGAAACACCAACTAAAACAAAGCTAAAAGTTGTATTATTAGGCCCTAGCCCAAAAATGACATAAAAATTATGAACAAGACTAGAACTCAAAAACAAATGACCACCTCTTACTCGGAATCTAATAATCATAACCATGGCACAAGAGTGATATGTTCAGAAACCTCCATTTGTTATCATGTGTTATGCTTTCGAGGGGCATCTTCATTAGCCAGTGGCATACTGGCGCTTTAGAAAATTACAGCCAAACCTTCAAAATTTTAACAGATAGGCCATACGTTTTCTATCCCAAAATGCATATATACATCTCTATGTTCTCTGAAATTATTTCGGGGAAGTTGATTAATACTCTGTATATTACAAATAACACACATTGCTGTGTTCTCCTTTTAGTTCTCTACATACACAAATACTCTCTGCTCAGTTTCAGTATTTTATCGAAAAAGAAACTTAGTGTTTCTTGTGCCTATTGCATTACATTTAATAGTTCTCATTGAAGATTACCAGCAAATATGTAAGTGTTTTTTAACTTCCCTAACTGTCCCAAGATGAATTAATTCTTACTATATATTTCTGAAGTAAAGATAGTAAATTACTAGCAGTGTAATAAGACATTATATGAGTAAATGTGTTATATAAGCATAAACTAATATTTGAATTACTTTTTTCAAGATCTATAAATGAAATATGAAAGCAAGTTATGAAAAGAAAATACAAATTCAAGCATAATATAGTTTTTTCATTTAGATGAAATATGCTTTTTGTACATATGCTTATTTAAGACTGTAATTTCAGAGCAACTGCTAAAAATAGTTTGTCATTTTCGCATTGCTGTAAGATATAATTGAAATAGTTTTTTATTACATTTTGAAGCATGTTAGTGCAGCTTTTTATATCTAAACATAGGTAGAATTATGTCTGCATAAATATATGATAGGACCGAAAGCAGCTCTTTAGAAATAAAAAGTTTAAATTGGCTAATGCAGATGCTGAATTATTCAATTATAATTTTTCCTTTCATTGCTTATTTGTTTATGCATAGGCAGTCAAATACAGTAATGCTCTATTAAAATCTCTCAAACATGGGACATTATCATTTAAGAAAATTGAATTTTACTTAAATGCAATTTTCTTTTTCCTCCCTCTTTCATAATGATGCCCTTTACTAAACACCACAAAATGTTTATATTTAGCATCATTGTTATTGCTTTATGTTAACTGAAATTCATTTGGAAGTAGGAGTAGGTAGAAAAACTCAGATGCATGTCATTCAAAAGTAACACTCTCAGAATTGAGTTAGAAGAGCAGGATTTCATTGAGATGTGATTATTAGAAACTACCCCAGTACCTGTTGGAAACAGATTTATGCAAATTCTTATAAATTTGTTGTTGCAGTTGCAACTTAATCTTTTCTCATCTGTACTTCCTAAATGAATGCTTAAGAATTGAAAACTAAAGGGATCATTGTGAGCGTTTTCTCTAACTAATTATATAATATGGAATAATTCATTGCTTTGTTAACTACTATTAGCTTAAGATAACTCTGAATGTTAATTTTGATAGGTAACATTTGTAAGAAATTGCTGTGGAAAATATTAATGTATTGTTTTACTGTTATACCATCTTTCACCTTTGTTATTGCTATGATTGTGTGTTTCATCATGTTTTCTCTAGAACTTCTGTTTATGTTTTCTAAATTGAATGCTTAGGTTACATTAATTTTTTGAGAATGTGCAGCAAGTATAAATGCAGCTCATTTTTCCGTGCCAAAGTAATAATGTAAAATGAAGTGTGGATACATTTCTGTACATATTGTGAGCCACTCAAATCTTTGTATAATAAAAAAGCAATGATAAATTTATCACATAATATCTTTTATTAACTTCATCTGCTTAATTGTAGTTTTAGAGTCACTGATAAATAAAACCACATTTGATTTACTTGTACAAGATACATCTGATGTTAGTGCTAATTTAAGGTAAGAGAGGGAAGGAAGAGGACTGCGGGCACAATATCCTGAAGCACAACATTTCATCTGGTTAAATTATGTTGCCTTTTCATTACTACATTATGATGGTGCTATTAACTAATTTCTGATACACAGGGAAAAACAATGTGCAGAAAATTGTAGAAAGGCAATACCAAACTAAGCATTTTGAGATTAGGAACATGGGATCACTGATGTAGTATAATAACAGGATGCTGCATGATCGTAATTGAAATATGACAATTAAGAAACATTCATTTAAGAACTTTTGAAAAATGAGACATTTTTAAAAAATTCTTTTGGAACTGACACAGTGAAGCTTGTTAAATGTAAATTATAATTAATCTGTTGTCTAATACACTCTTATGCTTCACTTACTTTTAAATATGGTGGGACTGGTTTCGAAGAGACATCCTCTCCATCTTCAATCAACTTGATGACTGGTTAAGTTGATTGAAGATGGAAAGGATGTCTCTTCAAAACCGGTCCCACCGTATTTGAAAGTAAGTGAAGCATTAATGTGTGTTAGACAACAGATTAATTATAATTTACATTATGAAACATCTTCATTTGCCAGTCAAAGTGAAATGTAACTCACTGTGTATGTACTATCTGAACTAATGAGTACTGCTGCACAATGAGAAACTAAATATTACATGTGTGTACTTAATTGAATGCACCATGGAGGCCACCACATTAGTCCACTACACCTGCTCTGTTTAGGTGATTTCGAGCTGCAAGTGAAAAATGTGCAGGGTGCCATCATGTTTGAACCATATGTTTTGCCTAATTTCAAGATGAGTGTTTGATATTACAGTACCATCCAGTAGGCTTCAAAACGTAATTGCTGCATTGAACATCATATACACCTAACACTGACTAGAACTGTATAAAAGTGCATTTGCTTGCAAATGACATGCCACAAACAAGTTTCACAATCTATGGATTTAATGTTGATGCATGTAACACAGTAAAAAACTTCTGTGATCTTTTGTTCCTATTCTTAAAATGCTTAGTTTGGTATTGTCTTTCTACTCTACAATTTTCTTCCCCAGTATATTAATATTAAAAATTAATCAACAGGATAAATTAATGAAGTATTTAAAACATGTAGTAGAATTAAATTCACTTAGTGGCATAAATTGGCATTTCACTCTTATATAGTATTAGTCTTATGTAGCCATAATTCTTACGTGGTCCTGGTACTTTTCATGCCAAATGAAAGATGTCAATAAGGAAATGGGAATTTGTTTTCGTGAAAGTGGTTAATTGTTGCTGCAACTTTAATTCAGGTTATTTCTAAGCAACAGCAAAGAAATGTTGTGTATATGGATTGCTGGAAAGGCTACAAACATGCATTGGAAGTATTTGGTTTTGAACACTTTAGAATGAATCATATTTATAATTTTGTTGACAAATTCAGCAATACACACCAGCACATGTACTATGTGTGGGATAGTGCAAAAGGATATAAGATATTCTGATGGTTATTTAACTGAATTATTGTGGTATTAATTTTTCCAGTATCAGCATTCATTTATTTACTTGAACATTTCTTCCATCTTAGTAATATCAGTCATGATAGTGACAAGAGAGGGATGCTATTAGTGGCAGATTTCAGTATTACATATTCTGTTTAACTAATTTACAGAAGAGTAGCACAGCATTAAAATATTTTAAAAAAATGTGACAAATTATTAGATGTGTCAATCTCCCCCAAGCTCTTAAAAGTTGGCATTTATGTTTTGGTATTTGTTCCTTGAAAAAGTATCAGATGACAAGGCCTAGAAATGATAGCCTTTAAAAATCTTTTCTCCTATATAGAAGAAACATTTTAACCTCCCTGTTAAAGGTAATATATGCTAAAATGTGCACAATATAATCATAGGTTTCAATCATATATGAACAACAGATTAGTGATTATTAAAAATAAACATTCATAAAGTTCATCAGGTGTAAATATTATGCACTGCAGACATAATTTTTGTTTTCCTTGTTTTTATGAAATTATATTATATTATGCACTGCAGACATAATTTTTTTTCCCTTGTTTTTATGAAATTATATTAAGTTTCTTTCCAATATCAGCAAATGCATGAACAGCTTTATCAATGTCATCTTCTGAATGGCTTGCTGAAATCTGTACTCGAACCCTTGCTCTTCCCTTTGGTACAACTGGATAGCTGAAGCCAACAACATATATTCTTCTGTCTGAAATGAAAAACTGCACACTAAAACTATGGGCAAATTAAGTGGTCAAGAATGAAAAGTTTCTTTCATAATTTTACTGGCTTTGTTTCTTTTTAAATGTCATAAGTAATTGAGGAATACCATGATATAATTGCAATTTTTTATGAGGAAATCACTGGAATTTCAATAATTTTGTTTCATTTACATGGACATATTTTGAGGGCTGTTGCCTTCATCTCAGCACAGTTCTACTGTCAGCTTCCCAGCATAATGTTACTATGTTGCTCTATAGAATTTACAAATTTAGTGATGAGGTTACTGTTATTTGGAAGATCAAAATTAACTAAATTTTCCTTACACTAATGTATTTAACATGTCCTAGTGCTATGTAAGTATGTGGAGTTAGTGTGAACATGAATACATTAGTGCAGAATATATTACCACTCCATGTCTACAGCTTCATAAGTACAATTTATTCACTTAAATTGTCCTTGTTTTTGTTTATGTATATATTTTCCCACATTGTTAATTTATTCTAGGCTTTTTTGATATTTTGGTTCATTTTGGAATGATCCCCCCCCCCCCCAGAAATGGTATGCTATTCCTAATTTCTCATGTGTTTATATTTTACATTTCTCATGTGTTCATATTGTAATGTTTCTTTTCACTTTGCCTATATATTTCATATTGCAGTCTTTGCAACTGATTTCATAAATGCCTGGTTGTTTTCCTGATGGACATTTTTTTGTGTTGGGTTTTAGGTTTTTGTAAGCTGCATTTATTCACTGGAGCCAAAATAATGCTCTAATTTTTAAAAATCTTCTGTAATTTTTTATATGCCCATGGATGGAATGAATTTCTTGTATAAATGACCACCTCTGTAGTCTTTTAGTATGGTGATGTCTTTTATTTGTTAAAAACAAAACCAAAATGATCCAAACTCTTAAAAGCTCTTCAAAAACCCATAGAATTAACAGTGTGAGAAAATATATTCATAAGAAAAAACAAGGAAAATTTATCCTAAACTTAGGTATTCATTTTTTTACACTAAACTCCATTTACTTACATAAAAGTAAGATGCATTTCGGGAGAATCTTAATGTAAGTAAATGGAGTTTAGTGTAAAAAAATGAATACCTAAGTTTAGGATATATTACCACTCCATTGTCAACAGCTTCGTAAGTACAATATTTAGGGAAAATTTAGTTAATTTTGATCTTACAAACAGTAACCTCATCTCTAAAGTTGTAAATTTTTTTTTTAAATTAGTGAAATATGAGTGATTTTCTCATATAAAAATTGCAATATTAAACTTATTTAACTGTGAAAATTTCCACTTTTTAAAACTACCATAATATCAGTTTTAAATATAAAACCTAAAATTTGTATTTTGTAAGAACATACAGATTTAGTTGTGAAGACATTTCACTCTAATAAATCTAAGAGCAGTGCTAAGATATTGTTTTAAATCAAAAAACTGAAATTTGCAATTTTTAGTATTGATAAATTTAAGTCTAAAGCAGATAGTTCAGATGTTATTCAGTATGAATAACCTTTATCTTTATCCTATATATTATATCTATATTAGGTAATATCTATAATGCACAAAACTTCTGTTGAATTTTCTTGTAAACTCCATGCAATCTTCTGAAAATATATGTAAAGGGTCTAAGAGCTCCATTGCAATTGATAATGTTAAGTTTTGCAATGAACATGACATTGCTAATGTATTCAGTACATATTTTTTATATTTTGTTGCTGAGGAAAATTGGCTAATGCTAATGTAAGGAATCATGTAAATGTTCTTCGATTTTCCTAAAACAGTACAACCAAAATTTCACTTCAGTCAAACCCCACCACTCATGCAGAAATTGAAAAATTGATTAAAATGTTGCTAATCGGAAATGATGCACCAGTTAGCCATTTAATAATCTAATTATTCACAGCAGGTATGTTTCCTGAAAGATTGCAGTTAAGCTGCTGTATAAAACATTAAAATCAGAATACTTATTCAGGTTGTAGTCATATATACATTTGGAAAACAAAAAGAAAGATAAAAAGTAAGACTTAAGGAACAATTATCTCTAACTCCAGATCAATAAATGTCAAATTAACAAGGTTTTAGTGCATATTTTATAAAAAAAAAAATGGGTAGTTTTAATTTGCTTGAAAATTGATCTGAAGGTGGGAACAAATTAATAATATGACATAGATAAGGGAAAAACTATTGAAAAGTTGCATGTTTGTAATTTTTGTTAACTGAATGCTGCATTCTGATATGCTCATTGTTTTTGCCTAAACTTATGTCCACTGAGACTATTGACTGACTAATTTGACTGTGTGATGGTAGCGTAATTAGTCTTTTAGTCGAAGGCTGGTATGAATGGTTGTTTACTTCTAGATCTCTCTCTGTCTGTATGTCTAATGAAAGTAAAATGCTTTAAAATGAATGCTTACCTAGCATTTCCTCTGCAAAAATATTTGCAAGTTTTGCATCACCCAACATTACAGGGCAAATTGGATGGTCATCACCAGTAATTGTGAAACCAGCTTTAGCCATTGAATCACGAAATCTCTTTGTATTCATTCGTATTCTTTTAGGTAGCTCATTGCTTTTCATAACAATGTCAAATGCCTGTAACAAGTTTAAAATTATTATATATTACAAGTTACTGATATATTAAGCATAATTAAAGTGATTTTGATTGTAATAAAAATGTAGAAGATGTAATTAGAACTCAAATGTTTATATAAAAAAGAAAAGCAAAAAATATATAAACATATAAAAGATTTAAATTCATAAATTGAAGATGAGGTAGCCTACAAACAGAAAAGAGAAGTTAAAAAAAAATAAATAACTACATAGGCTTAATTCAGATTTAGAAAGAAATATAATACATAATTCTAAAACAAATAATATTTTGAAATGCCTGAAATCTGATACTTTTTTTTTCTAATTACTTCATATGACCTACCATTCCCAACCAGTGTCTGGGCAATTTTGAAACATTTCCACCAAACCAGCACAAAAGATAATTGTGTATGAACTGCCTGGTACTGGTGTCCTTGACAGAGACTGGACTTTGCTATTAATATGGCAGAAATAAGCTAATTGATACCTTATGTGGAATGAGATAAAAAGAAAAGAAGTAAAACCAGAAATTTCTGAATTACCTAAAACATGCAAGAGGTGAAAAATAGCAGTACACTAGAGCAAGATAGAAAACCAATTAGAGTAATAAAATAATGAGCTGCCCATAGAAAACATTTTGAAAAATTGATGTGACAACAGGTGGAAAGAACTCCCTTTCTTATATACACTTGAGCAATTCAACAAAAGTTCATGGTCCCTTCACAGCTGAAATTCTGTGTAGATTTAGGAGTAATTTTGAGTTTTGTCATATTTTCTCCCATTTCTTCCCTTGACAGTTCTCAATGTGTATTGTCTGTTGGTGTAATTGTAAGACAATTTAATCATCCATTCTAAAATAATAGTTTTTTAAAAGGCCTGTGGAATGAAAAATGAATGAATTGTGTTTAATGGCCGTTTTTGCTACAGAGGCACCACAAGCGATGGACACTGATGATACGTCAGATGAAATGATATATTGGGAAAGAATTTATTTTTAAGGAAGGAAACATACCAGGCCTAAGTTTAGGGTACCTCCCTGGCATTTGCCATTTATGAGAACTGAGAAAAACCTGGAAAAAAACCTCAGTCAGGGAGAATGGTTCTGGCAGGATTCAAATCCCAGACCTCCCACTTACGAGTCCACACTTTAACGACCTTGGCCACCCGTGGCGGTAAAAGGCCTGTGGAGAATCCCATTGCAAATCCCTCTTTTTTCCTAAACTTTATTTAATTCCCTGTTACCTACAGTATGATGAAATGCATTACAAGATAACTTTGTTTCATTTTCTTCAATGTAGAATATTTTAAAGCCTCCTCTGATTTTTTAAGATTGTATGGAATGTTATGAAGCAATTGAAAGGATAACTAACTTCCTGTGAATCAGAAAATATTACAATTGTTTTGAAACTGTTAATTTGGTATTTGAGTGTTGAAAGTTTAATTTCTCCCTCAAAACTAGCATGTAATATTCTGTAAGTATAGTCTGAACATGTGTCCTTTGTTCCTACTGCTTTCTCATTATGTGATTAGGGATCCATTTGCAAAGAGAAGTTTGACTGCAGTACCTTGTATTTATCATTTTGAGTAATAATTCTTTCAATATATCTGAACTTGTTTCTGACTTGATTCTACATTGAAAAATTAAAAGCCTAGGTTTATATTTCAAGTTCACTTTTATATTGTGATTTTTAATATATTTCCAATTTGTTTATTGGGGTAAATTTATCTTCTGTAATGCAGGCTAATTAGTTTTTCACACTGGATTAATACCCTTCTAATAGGAAACTATTGATGAGCCGGAGACTTTCGTTATATGCATTTGTAGTGAGTTAATAATTAGAGGATTTTTATAAGTGTTAATAAATTATATTTGTTATAGTTAATAATTTAAATTATAAATTGTATTTTGAATATAGTAATAGATAAGCTAACCTAAATGCAAGTGCCAGATACGTAGACATCTACTCTTTTTTTTTTTTTTTTTTAGCCTGTCAATAAAGTTGGCCCTGCCTTAAGAAATTTTTATTATCCATTCTTATCATCTTCAATTTATACCAAAATATATTGTTAATTGCACTTAATAATTGGATAAGTGCATTGGCCTCTATCAACATTTTTCACTGACTTTATCAAATAACTTTCTTAAATAAAATAAGACCATATGAGTTCTTTTATTGAACTCTCTTTATTTTTATGTTTATATCTTTTACAAGAAATAGATTGGTGCATTGTTTTTTTTTCCCTCTAAAATATTGATCTTTACCTAATTTGTATAATTTTTATTTCAAGAATTTTATATACATTTTTAACCAAACTTTAAGAGGCATTTTTTTATCATCAACTTTTTATGTATTGAAATACCTATAGCATTAAAACAGACTTCACCTTTAAAAATTCCATAACAAACAGAAGTCTGATTTTAAATTCTGTACTTGCATATTCAAATGTCACATGAATCCTCTGTCAAATGCTTTATTAGTTTTAACATTTCTGTAGTACAATATATAAATTTTCAAATAAATAAATATATTTATTTATTTGCTATTGTACAATATTGAAACATTGTCTCTTTTATCCACAATGTTTTGAATTAGATATTCCAGGTAATTTTCTCTTGTGAATCCCTAATGGTTACACACTTGTCTTAAAGAAGTAATTTAAACTAAGTGAAATTGTCTCTGAAGATATAATTAATTTGAAGCCTGTCAGTTACTAAATATTTCTCACCTTTAGACCTGTAGCTACTACAGGAGGAGGGAGGCTGTTGGAAAAGAGATAAGGTCGACCTTTTTGACGCAACAACTGTATGATTTCTTTTGGACCTGTTGTATACCCTCCAGAAGCCCCTCCCATAGCTTTGCCCAAGGTTGAATTAATGATGTCCACTTCACCTAGTACATCATGATATTCTTCAGTACCTCTGTAAAGGACCAAAATTAAGCACATACCCACTGTTATCAATCTTGGTTTAGGCACTAGGTGAACATGTCAGCAGGAATCATTATTTATTCAGCGTTAATCTAAAGTAATATAGCTTGGTTCTAGCCCAGACTCTGTTCCAGGTCATATAAATTACAAAATAACTAACAATACCATTATACTTGTAAGTAATGATCAAAATATATTTAAAAAATTTCACAATTTTCTACTTCTCTCTCCAATGGTTGCTTTGTCTGTGATCTTCCAGCAGACATTGCCTCCACCTTTAGCTGCCTAAGTGAATGTTTAACTTTAATTTACCAGAAGACAAAGATTTCCCCATCTTCTCTTTCTCTCCTGTTATTAACCAGAAATAAAATATGTACAATACACAGATACACGCATTAAGGGGTCTCTCCTCTCTCATACCTGAATGAGTGCTCAATAACTTTCTAATATACAACACTCACTCTCAAACATTAAGAGAAGCTATCTCAGACTTTGATTTAATATTGAATGTTAAATATATATTTTTAATGCTATTTTATTCCTCATCTTAAACCATTTTCCATTATTTTTTCTCCATTTCATTATTTTGTGATATGCGAACAAAATAAGAATATTTTCTTCCTCTCCACAAATAGGCCACATATTTTGATCAACCTTACTCTAGAACTTTAATTTCCAGATCTCTATTTTAAACCAAGTTATTTTGGCTTTTTCATTTTTATTACACTGTTGAATATATTTTTCTTTTTTCTGTTTATAAATATTTGTAAATGAATCCTTCTGTTCCAGTAATTGCCATAGTAATTATCTGTCCATAATCTCTAAAATTGGAAGGGCATATGTACCAAATGTTGTTTTGAAAAAAGTGTGTTCAAAATTTAATCAGTGTTTTCCTCCTATATAGAGAGGTAATTTCAATTAAAACTTTGTTCTTTTTCTGAGGCTAGTGTAGTAAACAAAAGCACAAGGTTGAAAAAGTTCATAGAATATACAAAAATAAATAAATAAATAAATAATATATTGGTGCACATGTAACTATTATTTTAATGGCCACATATCTGATTATAATTTTTCTCCAAAATCCCTATATCAAGTTTTCCATTATGAACTGAACCTCTCCCATCCCATTTCTTACATATCTTAATTCTCTTTAATGAAGCCACTCTAATGATAACATAAATATTAATAACCAATAAAGATGATGATCCCTCCTGTATCAGATTGTGTATTTACAAAATATTTTATGTGAAGCCAACCACACATTGTTTCTTAATCATATCTTTAGTTCATTATCAAGATACAACAAACAAATAATTTTGTATTACATGCAGGAAAAAAGTATTTCAGTAAAACTTCTCTTATGCCAGCATGTTATTTAGCTGATTAATAAAGAGGTTACTTTGTTACTCACTTTTGGAAAGAAACTGTTCAAATTTTTATTCCTATATTCTTCTTTTCATTTGGTGCTACAGCTCATCATGAACCTTGGCCTGCCGCAGCAATCTCTGCATTCTCTATCTCCATCTTATAACTTCATTGATAGAGGGCAGCATTGCAGGGGGGCTTATTATTAACATGCCGGTACCCATAGGAGGCCTATCATGCAGCTTTCATGATCAAAGAATGCCACCTCCCCATCAGGCAGCTTCCCAGTTGTCCTCAAGAGTGGACCTCCTCCAGACCTCCTAACTTAGAAAAATTCCTAAGTAGGTACTGGAAATCAAACCCAGGCCAGCAGTCAGCAACACTAACCACTAGACCAAGGAGATGGTCCTTTACTCTTATATTGTTTTTACAATATTAAAAATTTTAACAAAATTTTCAGTGTTCTTTTTTAATAGTAGTGTTTCTTGTATGTTTTCACAACTGAGACATCGCAAATGCTGGACACTGATGATACAGAGATGATAAACTGGAAAAAAGTTTCCAGGCCTAAGTTAGGGTACCTCCCTGAAATTTGCCATAAGGAAAACTTGGAATAAACCTCAGTCAGGTAGGATAGTGCTGGTGGAATTGAATCACATACTTTGCTTAAGGAATCCACTTTGGACATCCATGTTGGTGTTTGATTTGTGACATTTATATTTAAAGATTGCAGCAAAAGAGAATTGATAAAATTATATAGAAGTTACTTGTTATAAAGTGTTTAAATTTGTATACCTACTTTTTAAAGTATATTACTGGTTTATGCATATTATTTATATTGTTGCTGATTAATATACATTAAAAGGTCCTTGCTAGTGAAATGATAAATGACAAAAAATAAAATGAAATAAAAGATTGAAATGACAAATAAATATGAATTATATGATTGGCTTCACTTTGCAAGTTCCAATTTACATTTTAATTAATTATTAAATATAAAGTAGTTAAAGATATTTAAATAGCGGGGATTTTCAAAGTGAAATTTAGTATAATAACAAATTATTTATGAGGCTTTCACTCAAATTTCAATAACAGTGAAACCATGCAGATGATGAAGGCAACAGCCTTCGAAACATGTCCAAGTAAGTGGAGCAAAACTAGTGAAATTTGAGTGAATGCCTCGCAAATAATTTGTTATATTAGTTAAAGATAATTTGGCAATAGTTTGCTCAGATTTAGATAATTTTCTTAGTTTTATTCCAAAGGGAAATTTTAGAATGTTTTGCTTACCTGCCTGTCTTTCCAAAAAAACCTGTAGCATGAGCTTCATCAATGAAAATTAATGCCCCATTTTCATTGGCAATCTTGCAAATTTTGGATAAGGGAGTTACATTTCCATCCATAGAGAAGACACCATCAGTTACTATCAGTTTCATTCGAGCATCTTTTGCTTCTTTTAGCTGTCCCTCCAGGTCTGTAAACATAATATATTACAGCATAATAATTAAGTGATAAATAAGTAAAAATAAATAAATATTATGTGAATAAATTCATGTGATATATGTCGTACTAAACACCTTTATTACTTCTCTTACTTGTGTGATATTTGGAACTGGTTTCGAAGACCTTCATCTTCGACCAATTAGTACGACATATATCACATGAATTGAATATAACTTGGCTGCACTGTGTTAGTTCCATATATATTTTGTAAAATAATTTCTTTTTTAAAAGATATGTTGTAATAAATATTATGTGTTTTAGACAACATTTTTAGGTTACATAGAAATAAGAAAAATGCACTTTGAAAGAATAATCTTTCCCTTTTAAACTGTTTACAAAAAGTTATAATTTTGCCTGAGAAATCTGCTGTAACAATAGTAGATATGAGGGCCACTCAGAAAGAATTTAGACTTGACCGTTCTATTTACAATAGAGAGCAAAGAATTTCACTAGCCTCTTATATGGTCCTTTGTTTGTCAATAGCGAAAGTTTCACCCCAATCACAACTTTCATCCCTTGCCTGCAGCAGTTGGGATAATGAGGGATGCAAGCTAACTCATTATGAACAATTGAGTTGTTCAGAGAACATTTTCCAGCAATGATTTTATATGATTTTAAAAGTGGTTTAAACTAGAACCAATGCCTTGAAAGTTCACAGATTTTTTGGGACTTTATTACTCCCATGCTACCATTTTGATTTGATTTGCAGAATTTAGAAGGGGTTGGATATCCTTGAAGGGCAGCCATCTACAGCAGTAACTGAATAAAACATCATAGCTGTGGAAAAAATGGTAAGAAAAGACCCCTGTGTCACATACCAGAACACCGAGACAACCCTGAACATTGGATCGGAGAGTGTAGTAAAAATAATGCATGATTTTCTGAGGGTCAGCAAGGTTTCATCCTACTGGGTGCTTCATAACCTCATACAGGGCCAAAATCACAGCCGAGTAGAATGGTATCATTCTAGTCTCGAATAAATGTTCCAGAGATTTGATAATAGCAGCTCTCTCCATGTTTCTGAGGTAATAACAGGTGAAGAGACATTGATTTATTAGTATGCCTAAGAAACAAAATGCCATCTTCAGTGTAGGTCTGCCCTGATGACAACCCACCATGGATGGCCAAGGTCGTTAAGGTGCAGACTTGTGAGCAGCAGGTCTGGAGTTCGAATCCCACCAGGACCGTCCTCCCTGACTGAGGTTTTTTCCAGGTTTTCCTCAGTCCTCATAAATGGCAAATGCTGGGGAGGTATCCTAAACTTAGGCCTGGAACGTTTCCTTCCTTAAAAATAAAAATCCTTTCCGAATATACCATTTCATCTTATGTATCATCAGTGTCCATCGCCTGTGGTGCCTCTGTAGCAAAAACAGGCATTAAACACCATTCATTCATTCATTCATTCATTCATTCATTCATTCATTCATTCATTCATTCATTCATTCCTGATGCAATCAGCCTGTGAAGGTCAAAGGGTCAAAAGTGTTGGTAATAAAATTGTGGTGACTTACTTTGGCACAACTGGTCATGTGGCAACAATACTTCTAGAGAATCAAAGAATGGTACACTAAGGTTGCACTCTCCCAGTTGTTTGTAAAGTATGAGAAAAGCAACAAAGAATAGACTGAGGTGCATCTTGTTGCATCAATGCAACTGCCATCACTGCCCATGCGACTTTGAGTTTTCTACAGGCAATCTCTGTTCAACTGTTGACCCATCCTCCCTACAGCTTGGACTTGGCACTCTGTGACTTCTTCCTGTTACCTACAGTAAAGAACCGACTACAAGGGTAAGTGGTTTTCATCGCCTGAAGATGCTCTTGCAGCGTATGAAGAGCATCTGGACATAGTAGATGAGAACAACTGGTACCAATGCTTTCACTCATGATTCAGAAGGATTGGAAGATGTAGAGAGGCTAAAGAAGAGAATTTTGAAAAGTTGTGAAGGTAAGTTTTGAATTAAACATATTGGGAGGCCCATGTCTAAAAACTTTCCAAGTGACCATCTTATATGATCATTTAATTCAGAGGCAAATAATAAAAATTTAGTTATGGTGCTATCAAATGAAAAACATTGTGCCATGAATAATTATAATGAAACTTTGTTCTCTGTGATATACTATAAAAATAAGAAATTGAAGAAAAATGAGCTTTAAATTTTTCCTTTAGCTCTTCAAGGCCGTTATAGTTACCAATAATTTCTTTTGTTCTGTAAAGAGCTCTTTACCTTGATTTGAGGCAGAAATAATAGCATCAACTATTGTTCTTTGTAGAGCTAGAAATAAACAGTTTTACATGCTGAACCATAGAAAAATTATTTATACATTTGATCTTCTATCATATTCATCCAATTATCACCTGTTCTCCTGCAACTCCAGATCTCACAGGCAAAGTCACTATTTTCAAATTCACTGATGATGCCACTAATCTCTTTAAATATATATATATATTTCTGCCATTGTACATCTGAGATAGAAGCACTTACAGAATCAAATTAAATGGCAAAAAGCAATAGCAAACTACAAGAAATATATGAAAGATTTACGTATCAGCATATAACCCAAAAGAAAAGTTAAAAAATTTTATTTATTAATGGTATATAACTATTCAATATTTGCTTAAAGTAACTATTTATAAATGTTTAGTATTGTGTATTATATTAGCATTGTATCTGCACATTACTATTTTGAAGAGCAATGCATTTTTAAGAATTATCTTTAATATTAATCTATTTTATCAAAATATAGAATGACATCTATAAATACAAATCGTGATAGTTTCAGTAATTATCATACCTGCCATATCCCTGTGTTTATATCTGTATTTTTGAGCTTTACATAAACGTATTCCATCAATAATGGAAGCATGGTTAAGCTCATCAGAGAAAACAGCATCTTTTGGAGTAAGTAAGGCTTCAAATAATCCTGCATTTGCATCAAAACAACTTGGGTAGAGAATGGCATCCTCCCGACCATGGAAGTCAGCTATTTTTTGTTCCAATTCCTGAAATTATAAAATATTTTAAACTAAAATTATTCTTAAATAACACAAGCAGAACTCACAGTTTTCACATTTCCAGAATATTTTATAATTTTAAAGCAGCTAAGTTGCTGGCTGAGATTCTTTTAATACTACTCTCCTAATTCTGTGCACGGTAATGATAGACAGCAATTTTGGATTATCTGCATACTTGTGCCACAAAGTATTCATTTATGGTAAAATTCTTTTTATTCAAAGCTGAAGCCATTTATAGAGAACAACTGATAGAATTGCTAGTCTGTTTAAAAAAGATGGTATAACAACTTATTTTTGTTCCAAATCAGTCACACTTCTCCAAATAGAAAATAAGTAACCATCACTTTCAAACCAGATATTTGTACCAGGGTAGTTTCATAAGTTTTCAGCCTAACCAATTTCTATGTATGATAAAGACAAAAACTATATTTCACTTATTCACTAACCTTATTCATGTTTAAATGTTCATCTCCTATAACATTGGTTTGCAGAATTTCGCTCTTGTTACCATGACAGAGCTCTAAAAATGCCTGACAACAGATGACTTGTTGCTGCTTTTGGACTGAGGAAAGAAGTCTAGGCACTAACCATATTCATGAATAATTCGAAGGACCATTGTTTTAGAAAGGCCCAACCTTGCTGCTATTTCTGTAACTTTGAGACACCAGTCTTCCATAATTTCTCCTTCACATCACAAGAGCAATGTTTTCAGGTGTGAGCACCTCCAAGGGCCGACCTGCACACTCTTCATCTACAATGCTTTCTCGACCCATTCGAAAAATTTGGCCTATTCTTTTACGGTAGAATATGAGGGAGATGCTTCCCCATATATGCATCCAATCGCTGTTTAATTTCATTTGGCATAAGTTCTTCTTTTGTGAAGAACTTAATAACAACTGGATATTTCATTTTGAACATGTCACAATCTTCTACACATAGCATTCTTTATGGAACTATATCTGAACAACTGAACACAGTGGAGAGGAAGTTACAGCTGCAATAATCCTTACTGGCAAAGCTGGAAACTTATGCGCCTACCCTCATATGTTCTGTGCTTTTGTAACAAATTTGTCAGAGTAATAAACTTATTCCTACAGAAAAAATTAATGACTTTCAATCAGACACAACATTACTTGTTAATTTTAATTCCTGAATGAGGGGAGTAGGTGTAGGTGGTGTAGTAGTAACAATACTTGCCTCGTAAATCCAAGATCACGGATTCAATCCTGACAAGGATTGGTGTATTTTTAGGGCGTAAAAATCTCAATGGCTTTTTTGGAAGGGAAGTAAAGCCATGGGTCCCGTGTTGTAGATTTACAGCACGATAAAGAACCTCAAGCCTGATCGACCGTTTCATGCTCTGAATTGAATGGGATGCTGATGACCAGAGATGTTAAAGAGCATCCGTAAATAAACCAAATCAAATGAATAAGATGAATTTTGCTGCATTTCACTTATAAGCTATAATATATCAGGCTTAATAGGAGAAAGTTGCATTCTAAGTTCTGATTCTGTGTTTTCCAAATAGTTTCTAAATTGGTTTTTAAATGAATGAGAGCAGAGAATGATTTTTCGCACAAGTAAGTTGTTGCATCAATACTTTGTGACCTTCTTTGATAGTCCAAGAAACTCTCTAGCACCTGCCTACCTAGGCAGTTCATGGCTGAAAGAAGCATGCCATTTTCAGAGAAACTATGACAGTATATAGCAGTGTTCTGCATGGTCCCCTTTTCACCTTATTATTTAAAACTTCCTCCAGAATGTTTGGTCATCTTCAATTTGATTTTAATTTATTTTACCTCAATACAGGCCTATAATAAATTTGTATTATCTTTTACTTTCTTGTAATAATTTATTGTATGTATTTATACATTCAAGAATAAATGCTGTTAATAGTACTGTGATGCTTAGTGAATTTCCAGGGATCCGTAAACCACAGTTTGAAACCCGCTGCTCTCTTCAGTATAACAATACCTGGATTGCATTTCAGTATAAAATGTAAATAGCAATTGTGAAGTAAGCTGTAGAAGTTGTTAAACAGTAAAAAGTAAATGATATTTGAATCAATTTGTTTCCATCTGTTTAGGGTACCTCCCAGGCATTTGCCATTTTTAAGGATAAAGGAAAATCTGGAAAAAAATCTCAGTCAGGGAATGATGGTCCTCGCAGAACCCCAAATCTCCTGCTCATGTATCATTTGTGCTTTAATTATCGCAGTCATCCTTAGCAGTCATATATTATTCATATTTTAAATTAGTACCATGTTATCAATTTATTATTTATTTTGGGTATACAGTAATCCGATCTCCTTGTGGTACACCTAGGTAATGTTAAGCAGATGTAAGTAGAAAATGTACTGTTTAGATCTCATATAAATAAAAGAACTATTATCTTAAGTGACTAAAGCAGCACTACAAAGCATAATGAATTACAGCTACCCACCAACTACACTATAAATGAAATAAGAAAACTATATCATACAATCTAGATCAGAAACACAGAAATAGTTTTATAATGAATGTCAAATCATGCGGGATTAAAGGGGATGCTATTGCTGATATTTTATCAAAGGTAGGAATCACCATAAAATTAAAACCATCTTTTGAACTAGAACTTTCTTCGTAAGTGAAACTCATAAAAGATTAATAACTGAATAACAACAAAATATCCATCATAAACTTAAAAGAAAAACCATATGAAGGTCTAAAAACTTTCAAAGACTTATTGAAACCAAGAAAAATTTTGTTTGTCCAAAACTGCTAAATTGTTGGACATGATTGCCTGTCAGAGCATCTCTTCAGGATGAAATTAATTAGGGACAGCCACTGCCCATTGTGTAAGGGCGTGAATACTACTCTAAACAAAAAACATCTACCGAAATGTAATCAACTTGATAGCAACAAGGAAATGAAAAATAACTTGGAAACTTTTTATTGGAAAACTAGGTTAAAACATGATACTTATCAGTGTGGTGGTTGGTTGTTTGGTTGATAGTGCCCATTGGGGAATTTATTTAGCAAACAAAAATTGGATTAAGAAAGGGAAAATAAAGAAATAAACAATTTATAAAGAAAATTGTTAATAGATATGGATCAGATTTTATTAGAGAATGTAAAAAGTAATTAGAGAGAGCCAGGTAAACTAAATGTAGGAATTATGAAAAGTGAAAGTTAAATTGAATATTGTGGGAATGAAATGAATTTATGTTTATTACACAGTAACCAAGGTGTTGAAGCTATAGTTCATATAGAAATAGCAAGCAATTTTAGATTAGTAGGAAATGGTAGTTAATGTGAGAGTAAGAAAGATCAAATTGTCTATGTTTGCTATACACTGCATGGTATGCTTACACTCAGGTACAGGAAGCAGGAGCAATGTTTTTCATTCCAAATGCCAAACTTTATACTCACAGACAGCATAAAGTGATTGACCGTCTAATCTAATAGTTATAGCAAAGAAATCTGAGGTGCACTTATCTGAATCTATCCTAGTCTATTTTTAGTAGGTACTTAAAACGTTAGGCTTACTCAATGTGCCTCATTATATATTTCTACTCACTTTATGTATGTTCTGTGTGCCACATATGAAGCGTACAGAACTCAGTCCTGCTCCATATTTTTGTAATGCTGAATCTGCAGCTGCAATGATATCTGGATGACCCTGTAAGTTTTAAACACATATATGTGTACATATTTATTAAGTTCCATTTTAATGCTGAGATGTGGAACAGGTAACAAGCCTATGAAACAAATCAGACAACCTGACACTGAATTTTTTGATACAGACAAAGGATACAATTATAAGTAAAAGGTCTAACTGGAGTTTGTTGAAAGGAATAGGAACTAAATAATTTTATATGGGAATATTAGAAGATCAATAATTGGAATAAGCCAATGACTCATGGCAGCAACAACAAATCTAGCACAATTTTCATAAAGTAAATGACATAAACTTCTTACACACATATTCAGAAGTATGACTTGTAGTTTTAGGATGTCCAAAACATCTTCCTTTTTTGACACTTCCATTTAATCATACTCAGTAGTATTCCAGCCAATATTTCCAATCTCTTTAACCTGTCATTCTTTTCCTATGAAATCCTATCTTCATACCTCTTTAATACTTTGAGAAAGCTTTAAATTTCATTATGACAATCTTTGAAATATGCCTAACTTTGTTATTTACTTTGTCTAAAATTTAGTTATTGCTGTATATCTTACTAATTCTAATATGATTTCATAGCTGTAAATGTTATGTTGCCTGTATCCATGTGTAATGTTAAAAAAGATATGCAACCTGAGAAAATTCTTTACCTTACTTAAAAACTAAATAGGTAAGTGCAACTGGAATAGGAAATCTGTAACTGCAATTCTATTATAAATGCAAAATAGACTCTTATTCAAGTTTTTGGTGGATGCAAAGAAGAAGAAGAAGGAGAAGGAGGTATTTTGATCACTATTAGTATCTTGCATCAGATAGAAATTTACAGAGCAGATAATTTTTGCTGATTCTATTTCTTTCCCCAGGACACTTGATTTTTAACTCCTGTAATGCTTATTTTTAACAACACCATTCCCATAGAAAAGGAACAAAACTTATATTCTTATAGCTGGCATATTTTGTACTTTTTTACAAGAGAGAAAATTATATTGTAATATTTAAAAAGTATCCATTTTATGGTTGAATCCAACACTAAGCATTTATGCTAGTTGGATTGTCCTCAAACTCATTTAGATACATTTAATTTACAGAGCATAGGTTCTGTCTTTTTATTGCTGCAATAGCAGCTGTTTCCAAATAGTATGAAAATGTTCCTTACTTTTCATCCTATTCTTTTATATTGCTATCTTCTTTGTGCTTCTTGAATTTGGTTTCCACATTGACCATTGTCTGGGTGAAAAGCTGCTAGGTAACTGCAAGTAAAAGGGATATATGGTTCTATGCTCAGGCCCATTTCCAACTGATCTAAAATTGCATCAGTTGCAAAGACTATGATCAGCTATATATTGGAAAACAAAAGGAAATTTGGAAACCTGTACCAAGGAACATTTAGAAATATTTCTTACAAACAGATAGAGAAATCAGTAGTGGCAGCCCACTTTTGGTCAGAAAACCATGAAATTAATTTAAAAAAATAGTGTTGAAACATACTTGAAAAAATCTTTGGAACTATCAACATTGGAAAAAATTTATATCATCAAAAATAAAAACCATTTTTAGATATATTTGATAAATTTCTCTGACAGCCTACAGAGTATGTGTCAGTCCTGGTGGTTTAGTGGTAGTCATACTTGCCTTCTAAACCGAAGTTCGTGTGTTCAAACCCAGCCAGGATCAATTAATTTTTTCCAGCATAAAATCCTAAATATGGCTTCCTTTGGAAGGGAAGTAAAGCTGTGGGTCCCATGTCGTACATTTACGGCACAAAAAAGAACCTCAAACCTGAAAGAAGAGGCCTTTGAGCAAAATTTACTGGTCGTTTCACACCCTGAATAGAATGGAATACTGATGACCTGAGATGTTAAACAGCGTCCAAAAATAAATCAAATCAATCAACAGAATATGCTTCTACCAGTTGGTCATCTGCTGATGATGAGAGCAAATGTTCCCAAACCATATACAATCAAGTATGAAGTATAAGTATCACCATACCAATTATATATCAATAGTATTTTACTACTTCACTGTTAATAGCTTTAAGATTAAAAGTTCATTTGAAATCATTATTTACTTACTGAAAGTCCAAGATAATTATTTGCACAGAAATTGAGTATTTTTTCTTTCCTTCCTTCCACTGTTATGGCATTTGCTTGTTTTGATGTGATAATCCTCTCTGCTTTCCATGTGCCAGCATTTTTTATATTCTGCAACTCTTCTCCAACAATTTCCTTTAGCATGGCCTGAGAATGTGTTGCATGACGGAACGATAATTGGGCTTCTTGCAACTGTTTTCTTGTTGCTACACAAATTAAGCAGAAAATTAGTTAGGTTCTGGGTGCAGCATGACCTCTTACCTTCCACTGAAGTGACCTGAGTTTGATCTCAGTAGCTATAAATGGAATTTGTTATAAAAATGGTGTATGGGTAGATTTACTTTGAGCCCTTCAATTACCCCTGACATTTATCCACTAGTTTTAATGTTTCCCTGATCTCATTCATCATCTAGAATTATGAGGTTCAATGTGTTTTGGTGTGCAGTTTGAAAATGTTAGCAATCCCTGTCACCCTAAAAAGTAATTTCAATATGCCTTAATTGATAGTTGGTATTAGAAATACAAATAGAAATAATAATGATGATGATGCAACTTAGGCTCCAAAATAGTGTAAACTTTGAAATAAGTGCAACTACTTTTTCAACAAATAACATTGTTGTTCAATTATCTGATGACTAATCTGGCAGCAGGAACTGCTTATACTGATAAGTGCATGGCCAACTGAGCTATACTAGAGTCAGAGTGGGTGGTAGAAAAGCTAAAGTGACAGTCTAATAAATTCTAATCCACTTAAAGAGCTATGTATTCACCATTTCATGAAAGGAGATGCTGGAACTGCCTGCCTTAATTTTCCTCACAGTTCTGGTATCTGCTTAAGAAATTAAATTGATCTCTTGATGAATGCTATTTTTTATTTCACTTAAAGCCTATGGACACCAGTAATTTTTTAATTACTGTAAGACTTGAAACACGATCCGAATAATTTTTCTTCAAATAGTCTGACAGCACAAGTGATACAGACATATGATACTGTTCTGGAACAAAATAATTAGGTCTAGGATTTGTTATTTAGCATTAATAGCAAACTTTACTTTAGGATTAGAAATGTGTTGTTTCTTTCATGTTCAGATGATACTGACTGAGTGGTATGAGATTCAAGACCAATGTTGCATTTTGATTAACCCTACCTGCTTTGCTTAGTAAGGGTTTATTAGCTGATGCAGTCCCCCACTATAATGTCAGTCATCAGATAATTAGATAACCCAATATATCTTGCCTTTATAAAAGTCTGCATACCCATTATGCAATTTTTCAAATACAACATTCAGTTGACTGTTGTGAAAGAAAGGATATTATAATTCTACAGGTGAGGTATAACATATTTTTTTTATCTGTGGCAATGCAAAGCTTATTCCAAGTGGTAAGAGAAAGAAATTCACTTTTCAACATAATCTCTGTTTATTTCAAAACTATTTTTCACATATTTGTACTAGTATTTCTAAGTTCTTGAAAAATAGTCCTGAGTTTTGTCTGCAAAATGTTTTAAAAATGCCTCTTTTATCTCTTGTCATCATTAAATTTTCATCCTCATAACTGTTTCTTCAATTTGAAGAAAATATAATCGCTGGCTGCCAGATCTAGGCTTTAGAGTTGATGGTCTAATTTTCTAAATCAGAAGCTTTGAAGAGCCTTCTTTGTAACCTGGACAGTTTTGCATATAGTCATGTAGAATCACATAGCATGGCCTACTACACCTTCAATTACTGCTCGCAGTTAATATAGGAGACTGCAGAGTAATGGTCTGTGTTGACAATGGTGTGTGTCGCTTTGATGTCAAATAACAGAATCCAGAAATTTATTGTCAGACTGGACAACCCTGACATTTTTTTTTTGTGGTGCCTCACTACGTTTATGCCATTCCATGGACTCTTTTTGAAAGTGGATTATGGTAGAGGATCATAATTTCATCCCTTGACACAACTGAATTCCAGAACTTCCTGCCTAAAGGGTCAAAAACCTTTCACAGCACCCCATTTGATATTGTTTTTTAACTTCCCAGAGAAGTTCAGGCATCCATCTTGCATTGACCTTTATCATATGGAGATGTGTTTGCAGAATCATAAGGATGACTGTTTTTGAAGGACTCAAACTCGCAGCAGCTTTAGTCCCCTATCGTTCAATATCTCCTCTTCAACAAGAGCAATGGATTCCAGTGTCATCATCTCTGCTGGTCGGCCTTCACGTGACTCAATGGTTTCTCGTTCTAATCGAAACTGTTAAACTTATTCTTTTGTCATTGAGTGTGAGGAGGATAGCGTATACTTCAACTGAGAGGTTTATAATTTCTGCGGGAGTAAGTTCTTCCTTAGTAAAAAAAAATTATTGACGCCCAATACTCAATTTTCAACATTAAAATTTACACATCTCAAGTCACTCATATAGTAATAGCTGTTTCTAATTGTTGTTGTTGAATGGCAAATATAAAAGATCTATTTCCAGCGCAAACAATTTTCCAGTTACTGCCGCAACTTGGTCAGGGCAGAAACTTAGTTAATGAAACTGTCACCATATATCCAATTACTCTTTGACAAGAGCAATGCCAAGTTCGTGGTCTGAAGATTGATAAAGTTTCGGGTTTAAAAGTTTAAATGAGTTTCTGCGCAGATTTTGAAATAATTAACTTGAGGTAGAAATCTTATTGCCGATTTCTTCAAGTGTTTTGAAGATAAATTGCAGTATCGTATAAGGTGTCTTCTGTTAAAACAACATTCCTTCTTAATTCTGTATTTTAGCCTTACATATCACGTTTACATGCAAACTTCAAAACGATTTTAATACACTTTCCGGATTGAAATGCACATATAAACGAGGATTCAAGAACGAAGTTCGATCCTACTAAAAATTGAGAATGGAATGGATTCAGTTCGGATTGAGAAGCATGTAAACGGGAATTGCTCTGAGATCCAATTGAGTAGGTTCATGCATATTAATGTAGTCATTTTTATCAACAAAGTCATTCGTCATTTCGCATTTACCCAAGAAATACAAGTACATATTGTTTCATTCCATTTAACGTTCTATTGAGTGCCCCAATGTCCCATAATGAAAGCAATTTTTAAATTGAGCGCTTCTATCGGTTTGTTAGGTTGTCGGACCTGAAATTTAACAGTCATCTGTTTGTATTGCGATTAAGGATCATTTGAATGCATTGTTATCAGCTAAAATTGAGCAATACACGAACAATCAACGCGTCCAGAATCTGAAAGTGCATTTTAAGAACGGTGAATGTTATGCAGAGATCGATCGAAGACTTAGTATAATTTTTGGTAGACGAAACGCGCATAACGTGTCAATACTTTTTTTTTTTAATGGTTAACGCCCGTTGTTACTACTGAGGCACTACAGGCGAGTGTAGAGACTGGTAACGTAATTTGAAGATAATAGAATCGACAGAAAACATCAAATCACATTCTCATCGATCGGGAGAGAATGCTGCCCTCGTCAGACAGAGCGTTGCTATAAGCCCAATGAAGTCAATTCGTCGCAGTTCTCAACAATTAACCATTTATAGAAGCAGTTTGCAGCAAGATTTTACATTAGATCTGCATATGCATCATTTTAAGATCGAACTAACACAAGAGCTGAAGCCGACGGACCATTTGCAGCGTCGAACATTCACCTCTCTCGCAACGGCAATCAAAATTGGCCAATGAAATAATGTGATTTGACACAATGTGACTAATTTTTATGGAGATATATAAAATATTGTGTTTATGTGGACAATCCACGAACCATCTCTCAACTCAAGGTAGAAATTAGACGTGTCATGGGTAAAATTCAGCCGGAATTTTTCTTTAAAGTCGTTGAAAGAGAAGGCGTGCCAACGAGGCTGTGGAGGACATGCCTGATGTTTTGTTTCAAGTTTAATGGCAGTGTTTGTGCTTTATATTGACCTAATAATATTAGCACTTTTCAAATAAATTATGTGTTTTAATATTAAAACAAAAATACATTCATTATGGGACTCCCTATATAGTTTTATCTTTTCAAATTTTACATTTTGAATCAATAATTAATTCGTTGATAAATAGGTATCAGATAGACTTTCCAACATATTCAATACGGAAAGTGTATTCAAATCGATATGAGTCCGACATGTAAATGGGGTATATTACCAGTATCTCTAAGCTTTCACACCGAGGTTTTCATACTGTGGAATAATTTTTAAGTTTTACGCCATTAAACGCCTCAGTGCTCTTGCTTTGAACTTATACAGCAATTATTAATGTGCAATGATCTTACGATTGTCCAGCAAAGCACTCCTAATGACAATCAGAATATTGCTACAAAATTAAACATGCCTCTATTCTACATTTATCATTCAAGACCTAAGCAGTGAAGTAGGTCCAATAATAGAGATATCGCCTAATTGTGGATGAATAAAATGTAATACTATTATGCGATTGTGAAAGAAACTTCCTTTATGAAAGAGCTAAAGCCATGTACTTTTGAATAAGAGTAGGATTTAGGACTGGTAAATACATATTTTATAAGTTCTGTTGCCACAAAGTGCTTACATATATGTGCACCCCTGCTCACTCATTCCGTTCATCTGCCTAGTAATAATAGTTCATCATCTACTTCACTCCTGCTTTAATGCTCTCCAGTTCAAGGTTCACAGCCATGGTGCACGACCAACAGAAGGTTGCCGTAATGTGCACATAGGCCTAAAGCATTTTCAGTCTCACCAAAACAAAACTAAATAGTCTATGTTATGCTTTTTCAAGCCTAAATAAAGTTATGCCTATGGAAGTGTTAATGTAGGTTCACTTTAGCTATGACCATTCAGTTCATATAGGAAAGCAAAAAGTTCTCTGGTATTCAATTTACAAAGGAGAATTATTTAACAGTATCATTCGAACAGGAGCAAACAGATCTTCAGAGAGCTTAAAATACTATCATAACATTGCTATAACATTTTTTAGAAACAGAAAATTTTATTCACAACATAGAGACCTTTGAATCAAATTCAGAAAATCATGGATACAATACATCCACAAAGATTATCATAGGCTCGCTAAAAATATCAACAGCAGTAATATGAAAAAGACGATACAAATTTTAAAACTGTTAAAAGCTTTCTACATTTACAAATCCCTTTCAGTAGCTATGACTATCTCAGTTTAAACCAACGACCACGAACCGGTATTGATAAATTTTAGTAATATCAATGCAGGCTGTGAGGACCTAAAAATATTTCAAATTAGAAAATACTCCTCCAACAGCACAGTTGAGTGTGGAAGACAAAAAAGCTATCTTACAAAGCTGCTCATTTTGAGGAACTGTTACCCTAAATTACCAGGATTTTCTTCATTTGGAAACTGCTCTGTATTTCTTAACAATGTCAGTCAACTTCAATAGAGTCACCATATAGCATATTAAATTTAATCGATAAACGTTTTAAAAATCCCAAAAAGCAATTATTTTGTAGATGGCACTAAATTAGGGATAAATCACTAGAGTTGGCAACACTGCTGTTTAAGGCATGGATTCGTGAGCAGGAGGTTCTGGGGTTCCATTGCCACCATGACCGTTCTCCATGAACGAGTTTTTTCCGTTTTTTTTTTTTCCTCAGTCCTCATAAATGACAAATGCCGGGAAGGTGTCTTAAACTTAGACTGGGCCGTTTCCTTCCTTAAAAAAGAGACCCCTTCCTTCCTTAAAAATATCGAAAAATAAGATGATCACAAATTTGCTTTCAAGTGTAGGTGACACCCAGTGAAATTTTCAGATTTTCTGAATTTTCAGAGTTCTTAATATTATTCGATGATCCTCTCTCATAATGACAACACTCGTATTAATGTTTTCTACCTTGTAAGGATAAAATGGAGTTCCAGGTTCATCTTCCTTTGAAATCGATTGCCTCTCCTCTTTAAATGTTTTAAACCATCTTCGAGCTGTGCTATAGGGAAGAACAAACTCTCTGCAACCTCCTGTACTATCATATAGACAGACCCAGCTGAAGATTTGTCGTTGAGAAGAATTTCAGACCAGCACATTGCTCGTAGCGTGTCATCTTCATTTTGCTGTAGGTGGAACTGAACATGTTTCAACTTTCACACCTCTCACAGGTGGGAACCGGAAGTGACCCAAAATGTACAAATTGTAATATTGTTGTTTCTTTTTTATAACGCGCATTTTTGCCACACTGTTTTATCAGTGCGTTATTTATGAGTATCTACTTTTGCCTTCCCCTAGGGGACAAGTATAAATGATCCACCAAAGTAATATATCAAACATTTTGACTCACAGATTAAAAGTTAAAGCAATGCAAACAGATGTTAAATTTCAAAGTATAATTTCATCTGTTCTAAATATCACATATCACCGCAGCGTTAAGGAAAAACTCGTTCGTGAGATGAAAATATTGGTTTCTCCTAAATACTAGTGGCAGTGGTGGAATGTTTCATTTCCAAGACCGTAGCTCTCTCGCACAACACTTATTACACTCACGAAAACTAACATCGATGCTTTCATTTGCCTGCAGTTCCGAAGGCTGGTGATAACACTGTTAATTGTTATTGCAAGACAACGCGTTTTTCTCGCATACGTTATTAAAAGTGCCCTATGATTCGTGTGTGTGTGTGTGTGTGTGTGTGTGTGTGTGTGTGTGTTGTTTCCTTACTCTTGCTGCGCTTGTGACTTTCTGATTTTATCATGAAATTAGTATTTATTAAACGTCTTTGAGGCTTTGGATAGACTAATTAAACATTTGAAAATCATTATGTGTACCAATTAAAAATCAGAATTTGTTAAGTAATAAAATTACAAATAAAATTGTATGCGTGTAAGCAACTAGCTAAATAGTGCTGTTTTAGTTTAGAAAAGTTTTAGTAGCTCATTTTAACAAGGTTGGAATCATACAGAATTAACGTTCTGCATAGCACAAGAGAATTGAAGAGAAAGTATCTTAGTACCAAAGCGACCAAGCCAGCCTATGATTTGCATCCCCTGAGAACATTAAAAAAATGTAATGTTGCAATGACAAGGAGATTAGAACATCTGTTTTCATCTGAAAACAATGCGACTGCGCAATGTTGACCACACTGAAAGCATTTTTAATTTTCATATTTTGTCAACGTTCGGTTTTTTAAAAGGTAATGAAGCTGAAAATTTAGAACAAAATGCATTTAATAGTGTTACTGAATTACTATTAGTAAAGACTAAACACTGTTGAAATTTTATGCAAAACTACTTGTTTTCTCACTCTTTCCCTTAAAAAGTGCTAAATAACAGAAAATCCATTACTAGGATTTTGTGTTCCCTTATTCACAATTAATTTAATTTTACTCATCATTTTGTAGATGTAATTTTGTCAGTTCTTTAATTACAATAAAATTGTTTAATTATTAACTGTTATAAGTGACTTGAAAATTATCATTAATTTCATTTTTCGAAATAAGTGTACTAACCTTGTAAAGCGAATGCTCTCACAGCCATTATTACTGTCGTTTGCTACAGGTATATAGTTACTCCAGAACTATTTTCTTTGCAGGTTGTTTTTCTCTGCCGACCCTGACCACCAAAGCAAACCGGTCTGGGCAGTGAACAGGAAGAGGGCCTTGATTGAACAGAGAAAGAGATGCAGTACAATGTGCGCACGAAATTTGACTTTTGAGTTAGTGAAATGTCCGTCTCTGATTGAAGTTTTTTTAAGTTAACATGTTGTTAATGTACACGTTTCGCTACCATCATTAATATACAGATAACTACTTCTAAATGATTACGTTCAACTATGTTGAGGAGTTTAAAATTACGTCACAGTAACTGTAGGACTCCCAAGACTGGAATGAAACTCGCTAGTAGTCAACTTTTTTGGCCTGATGCAACGTAAATAAATACAATGCAGGCGCAGCGCCGCAGCCAGATTTTTAGATTAGGATCAGATAATTGTATATTTCTATAACAAAAAATCATTCGGCAGACATAGAGAAGAGATTAGATCTAGACTAGTTCTCTCCTAAATTGAGGTAATTTATGGAATTTCTTGCGATACGTTTTAAGGTAAGTTTCAGGAATAGTGTTAATTCAATCTAAGAAATATATGAGCTTTCAGTTGGTTAAGATAAACGGTTGAGGACAATATATATAAACGATGTTATGATGCAGCACAGATTTATATATCGCGTAAATCAACCATGGTATTAATTTCTTTTCTCGTTATGCATAACGTATTGTGTCTTGCTACTATTGAAGGCAAATTTACAATTTTTAATTGAAAAGTGCCTATCGAATGGACCAAAAACGAATTTTCGCTTTTTACCAAATATAGCTAATGCTCCTTGCACCTAAAAATAAAGTTATTGCTTAATTTTGCAACCGAAGGTGTGTCCACACCTTATGAATCCGATTGGAAGTTGAAATTCATTAAATACTTTGCTTGCTGTGATCATTAGGCAATTTTCCATCGTGCTCGAAAAGTAAGTAACATTTAGTCAGCATATAGTAGAATAAGCTCAAAATAGAGGTAGAATATCCGGATAGAGGAATTGAAAGAGGGAGAGAGAGAGAGAGAGAGAACGAACGGGGTAAAGGGATGAAGAAAGAGAGTTAAGATGATGATAATAAGATATAGATACAGTTCTTAACTTACACCTTAATACGTTAACATATGTATTGAAGGAAAGCGGCACAAGTCCCAGCCATATCTAGCAAAAGATCCCTTAAAAGTATCTATAATATAACAATAATTAATGTATAATCAACTAAGTTAATTGACGTATTCTATATTAAGACCACACTGACAGTAGATACAAAATTGAGCTTATGGTAGTTACATCCTATAGACAAAAACAGTCGTAACATTAGCCCTCAAAGCTGAGTTGAGAGCATGAATTTTCAAACAGCATACTAGTTTTGCAACTCTTAAGGGATAAGAGCTGATTTATTTTAATGCTGGGTATGACGAAAATAATTATTGTAGACCAGGAATGGGAACTGTGAAAGTGTCCAAAAGAATGATTTAACAGCAAAGGAAATTCATGTCAAATATTTAAATGTTTATAAGGACCACTCTCCTTCATTTTCAACGATTAAAAAATGCGCGACTAAATTCAAAATGACTGTACAGCCTGAAGATTACGAACATGAAGGATATCCAAAATTCTCAGAGGCCTCTTCTTGCAGGCTTTGGATTCTTTTACGTGCCATAAATCTACGACACGGCTCCCAAGGCTTTAGTTCCACTTCGAAGGAAACCATACGCCTGAACAAAAAGAAGAAGAAGAAACTTTGAGCGGGATCGAACCTGCAATCTTGGGTCTATGAGGCAAGTATGATTACCACTACACCCCAGGATCGACATCTTCTTACGGAAGAAAAGTTAGGTGAAATACCGCAATTGTAAATATTGGCAATGTACTCTTACAACACAAATTAGTGCTTATTATCAATTTTAAATAGTTTTATTTCATGGTTTCAGTAAAAATGTGAACACTAAAATAAAAATAGTAGATTTACATGCGGATACTCTTTTCTTTTACCGGTTTACAGCCACGCTCAGTCGGCCCGTAACACAAATAATCTCGCTGTATGTATGTATGTATGTATGTATGTATGTATGTATGTATGTACACAAGGTGTCCGAAAATATTCATATACCTTTTTTGGAATAGGCAACCTATATAGCTACGTCCATAAATAAATAAACAAACAACCTATATAACTACACTGTAATGGTTGGGATAAGTAGCATCTGACACCTTCTATACATGAGTGCTGGGATTTTTTTTAATCACAAGCTGTGGACAATTTAAGCTGGTTAAAGGCACTCGCTGACACGCCATTGTGTTTTTCTTTCAGTTCCTAGCTCTCTCGTGCACTTTTAAAAAGAGGGCCTTGCTTTGTTAGGTTTCCGCCTGTTTGTAGGCAAAAGGGTTAGCACTACTGTCCACAAGTTAGCCTATATACACGCGCTCTTGTTTGCGGCATTTGCGCAATACTTTGTATGTTTTAAACGGCTCATTCTTTTTATTAATAATACATCAATTTATTGAGTAAATCATGCCCTAATACAGCTTAATCGCAATCAGAATCACAACTGTTTAAATGCTAAATAACGGTATGAATAACTTTATTATATTTGAATGTGAAACAAATCTTGAATTACGTGTTACTAGTAATATATATATATATATATATATATATATATATATGTATATTCCATTTATATATATATATATATATATATTGATCTAGTTACTTGCCATTGAAGAACTCGCAGTAGTTCGAAATATAGCAGTTTCAAGTGTGACTTTTTCTCTGTGTTTTATCCTCATCTACTTTTATTATTGCTGTTAATTTGTTACATTGTTAACAGTGTTACTTTATTTTTATTTGTCATTTATGTTATATATATATATATATATATATATATATAGATAGATGGAATATACTTTTGTTCACCTGTTTCCTCAACCTCGTGATTATTATTCTTATGAATGGACATTGAGTACCTATTAACGTTTCTTTGTTTTAAAAAATTAATAAAAAGACACTGTACTTACGGAAATTCGTTTCCGTTATTCTTACATTCCTCTAAGTATAATTACTGACACTACTATGAAGGAGTAAATGAGAAAGTAATGTCCTCCTTCAACAAGCGAATAAACGGATCCTGCTCCGAACACACAAAAGCTACAATTCTTGTAAAGAAATTTTGTTGGAGGAAATTCAATACAGATTGCAAATTTCATATGCATCAGGTGGCAGCTAAGAACAAGACACGTGAAATCGCTTTAGGGGTTACACACACGTTTATTCCTTACTCTGCAGATGTAGCAGAACCTTTTGCAATCGACATGCTTTTTTTTTTATACTAGAGGCACCACAGGCAGTGGACACTGATGATACATGAGATGAAATGATAAACTGGGAAAGGATTTTTGTTTTAGAATGAAACGTTCCAGGCCTAAGTTTAGGGTATCTCCCCGGCTTTGCCATTTATGAGGATTGAGGTAAACCTGGAAAAAACCTCAGTCAGAAAGGACGATCCTGGCGGGTATCGACATGACTGAAAGCGATTAAATCTTAAAGATTGATGCTGAGAAAGCCTTTGCTTTGAGCAGCATGCATTTAATGATCGTAAATTCTTCTATTCTCATTTTGATACTGGTCTTTTAATACACTGAGCGGAAGATAAAATGAGTTCCTTCAGGAGAAGTTTAAGTATAATCACGAATTCTTTTATGTTTAGTTATAAGTGATTAGGTTAGGATTAGGCAGCGAGCAAATGTCTAGCTAATCAATGTTGTGATGTAATCATTTACGTAATTTTTGTACGCCAAGTCTCTCTTGTTTCGCAATTAGCTCGGTTTTTTATGGCTGGCTTAGGAACGTTGTACATGTATCCAGAATGTCAGAATGCACTGCTTCTTCCTATTTCAATGCATTAAACGTTAGCAAATGTATGTGTTTGTGCTCTAAAGTTATTCTAAAGAACATGTTATGGTTCTCAGTTTCCATTCTCTTATACGTTACCGATGTTATCATAAGAGAAGTTAGAATTAGTTTTTGGTGAAGTTGGCTAATCGATGTCCTGCAACTTGGTTATTATTTGGACGAAACTGGATTAGTGTTAATTCATACAAACAAGAAAGTGTGGATGTGCTTAAGATCTGTTGTTATTGATGTGCCTTTGAACATTTCATTAGGGAAAGGACAAGGATTCAGCTGAATTTGTTCCGAACAGTCTCCTTTGTTAACAAAGGACCACCATGAATAAGTAGATGCTTCCGTTTTTAAAGAACCGGTTCACAAACAAGCTCATTCCAAACGTTCCTCCGTACTCTATTGTCATTGACCATGCATCGTAATTATCTTTCTGTATGAATTTTAAATAATAAGGCTCCAACATTGTCATCCATATGATGTAAATATGATTAAGGGAACATAACATTGAATTGTATTCTAAAGTAACTAAGGCAGTACTGTATGAAATGATCAAACTAAAAACCGCCACGGGTGGCCGAGGTCGTTAAGGCACGGACTCGTGAGCGGGAGGTCTGCGGTTCGAATCCCGCCAGGACCGTCCTCCCTGACTGGGATTTTTTCCAGGTTTTCCTCAGTCTTCATAACTGGCAAATGCCGGGGAGGTACCTAAACTTAGGCCTGGAACGCTTCCTTCCTTAAAAAAAAAAAATATATATCCTTTCCCAATTTATCATTTCATCTCATGTATCATCAGTGTCCACCGCCTGTGGTGCCTCAGTAGTAAAAACGGGCGTTAAACACTACTCAAAAAAAAAAAAAAAAAAAAAAATCAAACTAAAAAATTAGAAATGGATGTAAACTAGATGTAAATAAGGGTTTTCCGCAATGTTTCATACATTCTGTAGTTTTCAGCTCTGGGATATTGTGATTTGAATTGTTGGACATAAGGATTTCTGCTTCGAACGGAATATTTTTGTATAATGCAGCATATTTTATGGACAAAACATTCTAAAAATTGAAGTTCATTTCAAAGAAGCTCCAGTTACTTTTCTTGATCTACATAAACCAGTTTTGAGTACAAATCAACATTCTGTTGTATGAAAAAGATAAAGTTCGAATGTCTTCAAATAAACAATCGTTTTGTCACTAATCATTGGGACTTCAAAGGGAAAAAACTAAGTTTTGATAGGACATCTGGAATATGGTTAGATTCTGCAAGTCGGAAGGTATGTTTCTGCAACCAATCAATGAAATATTAAACTTTGATCACAACAGGAATATGTTATAGGACAACTCCATGATTCCGATATATCACTGGATGCTGCTCCATTGCCTTAGCCTGCAGGAGTCCTAATCTCACAGCTGATACTGCAGTAATGTAAAAGATTATTATTATTATTATTATTATTATTATTATTATTATTATTATCATCATCATCATCATCATCGTCGTCGTCGTCGTCGTCGTCGTCGTCGTCGTCGTCGTCGTTTGAAAATAAAAGTACGATTTACCGTACGATAAGTCAATTTGGGTGAACAAGATAAATGAGACACAAGATGTAGAAATGCCGATACCAACAATGAACAGTTGAAATTGTCGTGTACCGTTTGAAATTGTCACCCACAGATATGGTATTAGTGATGAACATGGGGCCGCATTAAGCAATGCTTTGAACATGAAGAAAACCACACACATGTTTTGGATCCATAAAAAATAAAATGTGCATAATATCAAAAGCAGTGTAAAAATATTTTCCGATCACACTGTATCTGCTCTCTACTGTCCCTTCGGCGCGGTTTGAGTTAATTAGGGACGAGCTAAGTTCGCTCGTAAATAATTACAGGGTAAGACCGCCGATGCTATTCTGGATCGTTCGAAAACCACTACAGCCCTTAGCAGGTATACTACATAGATCAACAGAGGGGACTGGAAAGGAGGAGGAGAGAAAAAGTAATATTTATTTATAGCCTCTCAAGGTTAAAGAAAGAGATAGCTATTACTAACCTTAATTGCGGGGAAAGATTGAGGAAATAGGAAACGTCCTTTATCATCCTCTGAATCCACTAAGTTTATATCTAATTGATAACTAATTTGATCAATTAACCCATCCCGTTCGCAATAACATTTCTCATGCTTTCCTACATGTTCACAAACTTTTTTCTAGTCTTCTAAACTTACACCCTCATAGATTTAACTTTACTAACCTTAAGTATATAGATGTTACGTATAGAGATCTAGCTTTTAATTTGGGCATTAAACAGTGGCATAGGCACTATAGTGTGCCCAGGTAGTTCAGCAAAACGGAATACCCGTTTGCTTCAGATTCCTCTTGTCAATTATCGCACAGACCAACACAACACAATGACTATCTAGTTAGCAACTAGGAAATTCCTAAAGACTTCGACATACAGCACAGTCATAACCTGATGCTTGGCGCTCTTTAATTCATTTTTATTTTAGCCTTTTTTTGAGCTGCTGCATCTTACCCAGAAACTGTGTGAAAAGAAATGGAAAGTTAATTCATTTTGCTTGCTGAAAATCAGGACAATAATTACCGGGAGGACCGGACGCATATAGAAATTCCGGTACGATCCCGGAAAAACCCGGATGTATAACAACCCAATATAGTATATGTATTGTCAAAATATCCCGCAACAGTACGCGTCTTTCGGCAGTGAAACTACGTAGATTGGCGCTCGCTTGCCCCTTTGCCCCAGATTTTTCTAGAAGGTCACAGAATGATTGATGTCTTTCGTAACAACTTACTTGTGAGAAAACCCGTTCTCTTTATTCATTTTTCTTAAAAGTAAGTATAGAAATTGTTTGGAAAACATAGAATCAGAACTCAGAGTATACATTTCTCTTATTAAGTCCGGTATATCAAAACTTGAAAATGAAATGTAGCTTCATTCCTCTCAATCAGGAATTCAAATCAACGAGTAATGATGTGCCATTATATATTATTAGTTAACAATATTAATGTTTTATATACTTTTTCGAATGTAATATTCTCCTTACGATTATTACTATTATACAAGGATAGAGTACAATCAAAGGGTAAATGTCGGTACTTGTGGTGTAGTGGTAACCATACTTGCCTTCTAAACCCAAGATCGCGGGTTCAAATTCGGCTAGGATCGATAGAATTTTTCGGGCGTAAAAATCATAAAATATAGCTTCTTCGGAAGGGAAGTAAAGGCGTGGGTCCCATGTCGTACATTTACGGCATGTAAAAGAACCTCAAACCTGAAAGAAGAGATCTCTGAGCAAAATTTGTTGGCCGTTTCACTCCCTGAATTGAATGTGACGCTGATGATCTGAGATGTTAAAGAGCTTATGTAAATAAACCAAATCAACAAAGGGTAAATATTGAAAAAATGTGCATTTATTTGTTTGTTTCTATCTTTAACCTTCGTAAATCAGCGAATGACTAAGAATGATCATAATTTTTACAAGCAAAATTTATTGCGCTAAAATTTAATTTTACAATATTCTGTTAACTTAATGCGTAATGTAGATGTAATAATAGTTTCAATGTAATCACTTCCGGTTCCCACCTGCGGTGTGCAAGTTGAGACACGTTCAGTTCCGCCTACAAAATGGAGGTGACACGTGACGGACAATGTGCTGCTCTGAAATCCAACAAATCTTCAGCTGAGGCGTATGCAATTTTACAAGAAGCCTAGAGAGTTTCTCTAGCACAGCTCAAAGATGGTTTAAAATATTTAAGGAGGATAGGCAATCAATTTCAAAGGAAGATAGTCCCGGAGTTCCACTATGTCTCTAACGGAAAATATAAACACCACTGCTGTCATAATGAGAGAGGCTCGTCAAATAGCATTAAGTACAGTTCCAGAAACTCTGAAAATTTGATTGGGCGCCATCCACGCGTTGGTAATTGAAAAGTTGCACATGCGAGGTGTTTGTGCACGGTAGATTCCAAGACTGCTAATTTCCGAACAAAAGGACGTTTGCATGCAGCTGAAGATGATGAGCAAAGCTCTGAGTGGAAATTTCCATATCACCCACACCAAAAGAAGCAAAAGTAGTTGCTTCTGCTGGAAAAGTCACGATCATCTCATTTTTCGATATTCAAGGAATGGTTTTTACCACCATGTCATACATGCACACACAGCTGTAACTAAGCAATACTACAGAGATGTCCTGAAAACTCTATAAGACCATGTCGCATGCAAAAGGTCACATTTCAGGCAACACATTGAATGCTGCACCACGATAATGCACGGCCGCATATCCTAAATGTTGTTGATGAATATCTTACAAAAATCTATGTTGTGTCCCACCCACACCCCCCTTTTAGTCCAGATTTAGCTCGTATGACAGTTTTCATTTTCCCAAATTGAAAAATCACCTTCATGGGAGGTTTTTTTTCCATCATTAGAAGCAGTGGTGAAAACTGCAAAGTCAACTCTGAAGGGTCTATCAAAAAATGGTTTCCAGCATGTCTTTGAAAACTACCAGAAATGCTGCATTGCATACAACGGCGATTAATTTGAGAAATGTCATCAAAATTATGAGGATGAGTAAAGGAATATCGTCAAAAATTATGATCATTCTTTTTTGAACAGTCGATATATATATATATATATATATATATATATATATATATATTTGAAAGAAGTATTTTTTTAATCTCTTCTTTCATTGAGAAACATATTATATATATATATATATTATATACAAAATTCTAAATCTGCACTATATACTATATATGTATGGTATCAAATTTAGGATTTTAAACTTTTTAGTTAAATCTTAGGGGTCTGTGGCAAGAAACAGCTGCTCCAGACTATTTCGTGTTAAAATTTGAGGATGGTTTAAATTTGAACAATTCCATAAATACGAGGTTATGCATTATTTATGCTCAATATCATTTTCATATGCAGTCTGTTTCCTAATTTCTACTTTATCTCATGATGAATATTTCAGGGTCCTTTTATTTGTCTAATTACCAAATTTATTATAAATTTAACTTTTGTGAAATTCTTGAGTCATATAGGGTTTATTTCTGTATAAACTGTTTTGATACAACCCCCATACAAAGAAAGAATATATCAGAAGAGTTCAAGCTATGGGAGGAATCATTGGATAGATGGATATTTTTATTCACAATATACAGGAATCTAGGCTTCGTCAATGAAAATGCAGTAATTGCGCCCCTTCCCCATGTTGATGTCCATTTTTGCATTATTGTTGTTTATATACACAGCGAGTAATCTGAGTTACCATGAGTGTGGGGAAGATCCACTGAAAAAAGGAGACTGATGGCAAGGTTGGGATATAAATGCTTAATTGAGGAGAAAAGGAAGGAGTGGAGTGAAAAAACTGGGCTCAAGATTTATAAGGCAGCAAAAGAGGAGGACAGTAAAAACACATGGAAATTGGTGAAGAAAAAAGAGTTAATTTGTTTTATTTGCGGACGCTCTTTAACATCTCAGGTCATTTGCGTCTGCTTCAAATCAAGGCGTGAAACGGCCGACAAATGTGCTCAGAGGCCTCTTTTTTCAGGGCCCATGCTTTCCTTTATCTACCCAGTCCTTATACATGCCATTTGTCAATCATTCATCACGAAAAGAGCTAAGGTATATTTTTTTGTCCGATTCATATTGCACAATACTAAAAACTCGCACAAATTCCCTCACTTTGAATAATAGACTGCACAATAAAGGCGTAAGCACTTTAGGCTTCGTTAAAATACTGCTACAATCAATGACAAAAGTTCCATTGTTGGCGTTGCTACAGTGTGAGAGATTGGTGTCTGATTGGTGAAAAGAGAAGCGCGCTGAAACTTCAAACTTCAACCCTATGACAATCGACAGACTCCCACTTTTAAAGTTATTTGACGGACAGTCAATTTTCACCGTGTCCATCATCATCATCTCATCATCATCATTTCAAGCACACTTAATTTCCCCTGGTCAAAGGTTTCCTGTCTGCCGGGTATAAATTGCATGCATTCAAAACCGGGCGGCGCCGGGATACCTGGCAATCCAAAAAACGTTTAATATTAGGTATGCAATAATTGTAATGGAGCATTAACACTAGCATATCTGTGCATTGTCTGATTTATAAGAACCAATAAACATAAACATACTTGAATCTAAATAAAAAGAACTGCCATCTGGTGTCGTTGTTTAACGTATCCTATTATATGCAAATGACAGATGGTCATTAAGGTGCGCGTGGTATCTGCGATGATCATGATCACATGGCGATGACATCATGCACTAGGGCATTAATACTGGTAGGCAAACGTCAAGGAGGACATAGCAATTATATCCGGTTATGTAAGTGGTTGTCAGCTTGAAATGGATTATAAAACTGAACTTCACACATAGTGTCGAAAGGAGGTTATGTGGACGCCAACGTTTGCAAATGATGTCAAGTGTCGTGAATGTAATAGAGAATGGAATCGGTTCAGCATGTAAATCATGATTACACCGAAATTATCAGAAGGCTTCCATTAACTTTACGGTTGGCATATGCAGTTGGTCATGTGTTAAATGATATTTGTGCATCTATGTGGTTTACCTATTTATTGGTATATTTTCATTTAGTGCTACAGTTTAATAGTGTGTTGTCAGGAGCTGTACTTTTAATAGGACAAGTGGCGGATGCAATAGCAACACCTTTTGTTGGTTTACATTCGGACAAAAATGATGGATTTTGGTTATGCAAATATGGGCGAAGAAAGACATGGCATTTAATAGGCAAGTAACCTGTCAAACGGCTTCTCACTGCTTTAGGCAAAGCATAGGATAACGTAACAGGCCAGTAACAGATAAATAAGTTAATGAACATTGAGTTGAGTCATTAACTTAATTTTTATTATTAAATCCTACTGATTTCAGGAACGTTATGTGTTCTTGGGACATTTCCACTGATCTTTTCACCATGCATCAATTGTGAAGGTAGTCATCACTGGGCACAACTTATATATTATGCAGCATTTGTCATCATATTCCAGTTCGGCTGGGCAGCTGTACAAATTTCACATTTGTCACTAATTCCAGATCTAACACCTAGTGAGCATGAGCGAACAGAGTTAACAGCAATAAGGTCAGTACTCCATTATTAATTCAGCATAAGTGAATGCTTAAAATGGCAAAGAAAGATGTGAATGAATGAATAAATAAATAAATAAAGCAAAATGTATATTTTGGGTGTTGATTGAGCTGTTCCTCTAATAATTTTTTTTAATACTCATATCATTCTGTCAGAAGTCACTAAATCCAAATGACTATTTTTAGATATTAATAACTTTGTATTAATTAAAAGCTTTATAGTATGGCAAGCTCGTCAAGTGATATTTCTGTATGTATTATGTAAGGTAACAGATACCATACTAAGTTCAGATTTTATATATTTTAGTCCAGCAGAAATCATTAAAATTGCTATATGTAAAATACACAAATTTTAGACTTAGTGATTCCTGCCAGAACAATTAACAATAAAGGTAGGGCTGTCAGATTGGTAAATGTTAAGAAAACTATTAGGTCAAATATACTCACATAATGCATTCAGTTCAATTGTGGAAAATCAAAAATTTATGTTAATTGAAAGTGCATTTGAGATTTATAAAAATATGAGTAGATGTGTGAATTTGGCCTAATCACAGCAAAATTCACACATGTTAAACTACCTGTTGTTTCTATAAAGAACAGTCATTATTAAAGGTGGTCATTGGATTAGATAAGATGTAGAAAAGAGTAGATACTATAGAGTTTGTCTAACACTTAAATTATTTTCTTCATATTGCTGGTGGAATGCAGCACATAATTGCATAATATTTTTAAGAACTTGATGGCGATTCTGCTCAAATGATTTCCTCTACCTTGCTCTCTATAACACTCCTGAATTCATATACTGCTGGTTTAAATAAGTAACGATTTATTTAATAATTGATATTATTGTAACAAGTGAAGCATTAAGAGTGTGTAGTACAACTAAATACAATAATATCAATTATATGATTTGCTTCACTGTGCAAGTTCCAATTTATATTTTAATAAGGATTTATTTGCTTTAAAATGATTTAAAAACCCACTGTATAGATTATAAAAGACGATCCATAAATGCTTTTTTTTTTTTAAGGATTGTATGGAATTGACAATATGCTTTGCTTTTTAAGTTTAACTGTGCTGATCTCTCTTCAGCAGCTCCCCCATTATTTTTCAGTTGTGAACCATTATATAATTTTACTATATTTGGTGCAAAGGTAATGGACTTAAAGAATTAGGCATGTAAAAGTGTTTTGTGAAGTCTGCTAATTCACTATTAATTTAAGCCTGATCTAGTGATTACATTTTAAGATTGTTATGGATAGCAATCTTAATATTTAACTCCTATGTTAGATTTAAGCTTCATGAAGACCCTTGAAATAATAAATATTTATTTAGGTTACTTTAGGCTTGTTTTGGGATTTACTTAAGAAATTTACCTTAATTCAGGTTTGCCCCATACCTTCTGTCTGCTGTTATCTAAATTGCATTTCTTGCTGTTGGTAATAACCATAATTTCATGATTCTTTGCTGCCATTTTCTTTTACTTGATGCAATTTCATCTATAAATATCCATGCATTTTGGGGGGGGCAATGAGTGGGTTAGTAGCTTTCAATGTAGTTAGTCGCCTCCTCTTGCTTACTGCTACACTTTTATATCCAACTTTTTATAACATTTTGCTAAGTTACCCTCCTTTTTCTACTGTTGGATGTTCCAATTTGTAGAAAATGTTAACACTAGTTTGTTTTCATGATTGTTACAAATGACCACACGTAGGTGTCTGAAACTTTACAGTGCTCCATCTAAAGGATGATAGTTAACAAATGTCATAGTAATTTGGTCATCTGGGTCAGGCTGAGAACTTTTAGAACACCCCTCATGGTTACAGCTTCATTGGTGGGAATACGAAGTAATTTAATTGAGAACATTGTATGTTCTCAATTATATAATTAGCTTCACTGTATAAGTTCCAATTAACATTTCTAGTTAAGAAGTAATTGTTTGCTCCAAAGCAGCAATTGTAAAGAATGTTGTAAAAAATTATATAAAGAAATGCTTTATGGCTAACAATGTGTTCATTCTTCTTAGGAGGACCTACATAGAAAAATTAACTTGTTATGGTAGATGTAAATTATAATTAATCTGTCGTCTAACACACTCTTATGCTTCACTTTTAAATACGATGGGACCGGTTTCTAAGAGACATGCTCTCCATCTTCAACCAACTTGACAGCTGACAAGTTGGTTAAATCCTTTCAGAATTTATCATTTCATTTCATATATCATCAGTGTTCATCTCAGTGGTGAAAAAAGGTATTAAATACAATTTTAAAAAAATCTTGCTTTAGTTTAATATTGAATTTAACTTGCTACTAAATGCATTGTTAACCATTTCAGCATATGCATGCAGTTCAATCCCAAATGAGTATGACCAAGAAAGCTTCCATTGATCTTCTGAAAGCTCTCCAGTTGCAATGTAGTTCCCCAACCCCTCCTCTATTTTTTTTTGTTTTTTTTAGTTCATGTATTAATACTCTTTTCAGGTATTGCTGTGAATGCAGAAATTATTTCTCGACAATTTGTTGCCATCCCATTTTTTGAAATGTTCACTGCAGAGCATACTTAGTGGTTAGTATAGCTCAAAGTAAATATTGTACTTACGAAACTGTTGACAATGGAATGGTAATATATCCTAAACTTAGGTATTCATTTTTTTTACATTAAACTCCATTTACTTACATAAAAATAAGATGCATTTCGGGAGAATCTCTCCCATCTTCAGTTGCTTACTGAACCGCCATTACTCGAAATGATGGCTAGACAACCGGATGTTCCTGTGGTGGCCTCTGTTGGTTGAAGTAGGAAGTTGCTGAGTTCATCCATAGGAGGAAACTCAAAATTCATTAGGTTTTCTCTATTTTTTAATATAAAAAATGTTTTCCCAAGTGGATAACTCCAATGAGTTGTGAAGATGTTTCAGCAGTTTAATTCCTGGTTTTATTTAATGATTTTTGGTCCAAAAGTGAGCTCCTAGGGCTAATTTATGCACCTGTTTAAATGGAATATTCCTAAAGTGTTCTTTCTTCTGAATTTCCAAATTTCTCTTGGTTTTGCCTATGTAGCTCTGTTCACAGTCTGCACATTTTATTTCGTAAATTCCTGATTTTTATATTAAAAAATAGAGAAAACCTAATGAATTTCGATTTTCCTCCTATGGATGAACTCAGCAACTTCCTACTTCAACCAACAGAGGCCACCACAGGAACACCTGGTTGTCTAGCCATTGTTTTGAGTAACGACGGTTTAGTGAGCAATTGAAGATGGGAGACATTCTCCCGAAACATGTTCTACTTTTATGTAAGTAAATGGAGTTTAGTGTAAAAAATGAATACCTAACTTTAGGATATTGCTCAAAATCATCATTTCCTTTGCCTGTATATCCACATAAAATATGTATATACCTCAAGCTTGGTCCTATGTGCAGCACTTGTGATAGATATTTGTGACAGCAATTAATATTTTCCTATATATCTAAAAACTGATTTTTCCTTCTGTTGTAGATTTGTCATATGGGTAAAATTTAAGGATGTGCCTTCCTTTGGAAGGAAAGTGAAAATGTATACTTAATGAAGTGGCACCAAAAAGATTCTTTTAGCATCTCAATTTTCAGTAGCTCCTATCTGCTACAGATCATCTGTTGAGCATGAACAGGAAAACAGTAAACACAAAAGGGACAGCATTTTTACTTATTCTAAATGAATAAATGACTATATATAAATAGTAGAGTCTTGATATTTTGATGTTCCACATAAAAATAATAAAAGATCCAACTGCTGAAAAATGGCATTCTCTTACGGTGCACCTTACAACATAGTCAGTTTAACTAAAATGTTAATTGGAACATTCACAAGTAAGTGAAGCATAAGAGTATGTAGTTCGACTGTATCATAAAATGTTTTCAATTATTAGTCAGTTTATTACTTAAAGTGCATTTCATTTTTGACTGCCATTGGCAATTTAGTGGAAAGATTATCAGGGTATGAAAATTGTGATCATTCAGCTGTAGTTCAAGAGTGGATGGCAGTGGATGAATAGCTTGAAGTCACTGATGCTAATGGGTTAGTCTCTGAAAAACTGGGCGATAGTGATGGAAAACAAGAGGTAGATATTTCGAATTTCCAAGGAAGGTTGAGTTATATTGAGGGTGCTGTAGCATTTTAACTAGCTCTCTGATATGCATGTGGAGCAGCCACATAAAGCAACCATTACAGATGTACTTTTCATAAATATTGGCAAGACACTGCATGTAATAAGTCAAGTCATTCAGAGAGTGGGGAAGAGAGTTTTTAATATATTTATACTATACTGAATTTAGGGAGTTCTGTGAAATCAAAAATTTTGTCTCCTTTGTGTAATCTGAGTTAGAGTTTGTTCCATCAAACTCAAATTAGCAAGACTGAATTGTTATTATAGTTGGGTGTGGGTGTTTGCATGTAGTTTTTTTTTTGTAAATAAGAAAATATTGCAAACACTTTTACAAAGAGAATTATGTATATGCAAAACTCTTAAACAAGTCTTATGTATAAGTAAATGAACAATGAAATTAGGCACATAATTCACATAGTATTTCAGATGGCTAAGTTTCTTTCCTCTAAGGTACATATAATTATATGTATTTAATTTGACAGAAATGCTTCTTCACAGTGTTTGTTATGAATATATGAATATTTTGATTTTTCAGATTCAGTTTCACAGTATGCTCCAATATTTTGGTGTATTTAATTACTTGGCTTGTCCTACATGTGACAAGTGAAGATGGGGCTGCTCAAATTGGTCCAGAAGATGTGCACAAATTTCAGGTAAATCTTGCAGCATTTCTTGACAAAGTTTTTAACATAATTGTATTGTGTTTTTACAGTATTATTGATCTTGTCTGAATTTGAAAGCTATTGAGCTTTGGTTATAAAATCTGTTTGCTCATGGTTTTTTACATATTGACTATTAAACATTCCATAGCCAGAAATTGCTCATACTTGAACTGCACTTCGTAAAATGTGCACACAATTTATAGAAGATGCTGGTGTTGTCCTTCCTTGGGTAAACAGATGTTGTATTGGAACATGCATTCTGAATGACATGATTCAAGTTTGGCTACCATATATGTTTTTAGTTTTATTGCTAACATTCTCCTTTGCATTCCAAAACACCCAATTGTGCTAATCAGGAGTGACATTTTGGAGATTGTTGAACATTTGCTCAAATTTTAGAGTTTTTCCTATCTTAAAATTTAAATATTTTGACATGCTTTTTTGTTTTGCACCAAACTAGCAGATTCAAATTTGTGAACAGTATCTTGAATAGCAATTATGGAAGGAGGCATTTGAAAAGTTTTGAATAATTTTTTTTTGCACATGGTGAACTGATTTGTGTATAAGTAACATTTACACATAAAATTGTGTTACTATACAGTCAACTGTCTAGTAATCTTTTCAAATTAATGTAATTACTGTGAGACAAGCAGAAACAAGATTAAGAAAGCAAAATTTGAAGACAAAGGTTCAAAATGGGGTTGAAATATAGATCCTGCTGGCTGCAGTATGCCTAGTACCCAAGACATAAAATACTGCATGAATAGATAAAATGTATAACTAAAGCCCTATATAAAATATAATAGGAAGGAAGATGAATGAAATCAGATCTTATTGTGTATACTATGCTGTAGCCTGCTGGTGAGTAATCGCTCAACACTTGATTAAACAATTCTGAAATTTACAAGGAATATTGTGGATACTAGAGTTCATATTAGAGATAATGGTTCAGTAAGGTTCTTATGGGAAAAGCTGTTAACATGTGTACATAAAAAATTTAACAGATTTTGATTAAATGTCAGATTTTATCAGTTAGCATTACCTCTTAAAAAAAGCTTTTTAAAACTTTTGTCAACACAAGTGCAAGAAGTTTTGCTGTCTCAAAACAAAACCACTGATGTTCCAAGTCAATTTTGCTTACATAATTTATTATTTATATAATTTCTCTTATTTTGCCTAAAACTAGAAATATAAAGGAACACATTGCAGTAAATTAACAGAACATTTCAAAAGTTAATTTTTTTTTGTGTCCCAACTTATTAAATTCAGACAATTTTTCTGTAATTAATGTAAAGGTGCATTTCTGCTATAGTGCCAAAACTGCTACAGTTCATGATGACACATCATTGACAACACTACAATTATATGGAGTGACCAATAAAGCAATAATGTTAAAGAAAGTTCATAGTCTCAGTGCTTATAATTAACACTAATGCACGCTCACTTTCTAAAGCTAACCGAACTACGTATTCAACATGTTCATCTATTTTAAATGTAGCTTAGGGTTTTGAAGTTTAAGAGATACAAGCAAATATGGAAGCATTGCAACATAAGTAATGTTAGGTAACATCATAACACCTGACCAGTTCTGTTAAAACAATGTAGGAATAAACACAGTGAAACTATCATAAATCGTTTAGACTAAAAATAAAACTACTTAAAAATCCTGTCAACACATTAAAACTCTCTTCATGTTCCACTTTTTAAAAACTTGTTTAAAAGTAAACTGGGATATGTTTCATGAGGCACTTGCTCACATTGTCAGCCATTCAATGTCTAACGGATCTGATCAGGTGGGAAATGTGACTGTGCTCGCTCTGGTGGTCTGTTGATGAACATATATAATATTTTGTATCTGCTTCTGCTATGAACACACATTCATGAATTTTGACATTTCTGGTTTGTATGTACGAGGTCTCTTCAAAAAGTATCGCGAATTTTGATTTTCCGCGGGCTACGTATATTCGATTTCCGATTGTTTTGTGACGTTATCATGGTACTCATGTCCCTCACTTATGTTGACAAGCTCGGCCATTTTGAATGTTCAGTTAATTGTTGACAGCTATTTTGCTTCGACGTGTTTTGGCTCGTCTTCGATTTTTGCTCATTCCAAAAAATGGAACAAAGAATCTGTATCAAATTTCGTGTGAAAAACACAATTAAGTGCACGGATGCATTCCGAATGTTGACTGTGACATATGGTGAAGCTACCTTGGACCAAAGCAACGTTTATCGTGATACAAAATGTTCTCAGAGGGTCGAGAAGATGTGAACGACGAAGAGCGTCCCGGATGCCCGAGCTCGTCAACAACTGACGAAAACATTGAAGAAGTGAAGAAAATACTATTGGTCAATCGTCGAATCACCGTTAGAGAAGTTGCTGAGGATCTAAACATATCGATTGGCTCGTGCCATTCGATTTTTACCAATGATTTGGACATGAGACGGGTCGCCGCAAAATTAGTACCAAAGTTGCTCAATTTCGACCAAAAACACCATCGCATTAACGTTGCTAAGGAGCTGTTGAACACCGTCCGCGACGACTCAATTTTCTCCAGAGGGTCATAACTAGTGACGAATCATGGGTTTATGGTTATGACGTGGAAACTAAAGCTCAATCATCCCAATGGATGCTGCCACACGAGCCAAGACCGAAAGAAGCGCGCCAATTCGGTCGAATGTGGAGGTTTTGCTTACAGTTTTCTTGGATTGCAGGGGCATGGTGCATCATGAGTTCTTGCCACAGGGTAGAACGGTCAATAAGGAATATTACCTGCAAGTTGTGCGCAATTTGCGCAAAGCAGTCCGCCAGAAACGCCCGGATTTGTGGAAGAACAAAAATTAGCTTTTGCACCATGATAACGCCCCTGCTCACACATCGTTGCTTGTGCGCGAATTTTTGGGCAAAAACAACACACTTATGATGCCACAGCCACCGTACTCCCCAGACCTGGCTCCCTGTGACTTTTGTTTTTGTTCCCAAAACTGAAGAGGCAGCCCATGAAAGGACGACGCTACGCCACGATTGAGGAGATAAGACGGCATCGAAGGAGGAGCTGAACAAGATCACCAAAAACTATTTTTTAAAATGCATTGAGGATTGGAAAAAACGTTGGCACAAGTGTATAATATCTGGTGGGGATTACTTTGAAGGGGACAAAATAGATGTTCATGAATAAATAAATACTTTCTGAAAAAACACAAAATTCGCGATACTTTTTGAACAGACCTCGTATGTCTGTCTGGTATGAACACAGAGTCATGAATTTTGACATACCAGAAGCACACAATATATTATATAAGTTCATCAACAGACCACCAGAGCGAGCACAGTCACTTACATTTCCCAAATGATTAGATCCGTTAGTTGTTGAATGGTTGACAATGTGAGTGAAAGCCTCACGAAACATGTCCCAATTTACTTTTAAATAAGTTTTTAAAAAGTGGAATATGAAGAGAGTTTTAATATGTTGACAAGATTTTTAAGTAGTTTTACTTTTAGTCTAAACCTGACCAGTTATCTGTGACAGATGCAGTATATCTTTTATTGGACATTGTAACCGAAAAGAAACATGTAACTGCATAAGAATTTATTCATAATTTTCTTTTGGATGCTTTTAGCACCATTATGATCATTTAAGAAAAAATATTTAGAACCAACTAAAGCAAGTAATTAAGGTTATAGAATAAAAAGAGGAAGAAACATGAAAAAGGGGAGAAGAAGAAAATACAACTTCCGCTGAAATTTCATTATTATTCCACCAAGATGTGATATTCTGTCTCTCTTTAACCCTAATGAACAGGATTCCACATGGAGGTCGATGAGGATGTTCATAGGTGAAACTTCGATGTTGTTCAGCACCCTTACAAACTCCACCAAAATTTCTACTTTGTATGGGCCATTTCTCACCAGTTGTGTCAGGAGTCCATTCAAGTGTTTGGCTAGACTATAGATTGAGGAGCAAGTGAAGCAGATTATGGGTCTTATTGGAACATCTTTCTTATCTAATCTCAGGCCTTCTTCTCTCATCTGAGAACTTATCCTACATAAACTTTTAAATGCTAAATTATTCATTATTGTTTCTGCTTGGGCCCGATACTAATCTTGTATTAAGCTAGATGACTAAAAAAATTTATAATCATCGAATGTTATTTATAATCCTATAAAATCAACAAAAATGGTATGATGCCAATTTGCATGCCTCTTTCCAATATATATTATATTAATTCTTGGAAGTGGAAGGCCTGCCTTCCCTGCACCCAATTTTAAGCAAGTAATTAGAAAGCTTACTAAATAACTAGTTTTCATATAGAGCACTCTTTATAATCTGTCATTTCAAGGCATTTCACACTCTTTTCTATGGTCAACTCATATATGTTAGGCTGCATGTGTTGCCATATTATGACGTTCACTCTGTTACATACTCATAATTTAATACATTGATATGTGAAATGTCATATGAATTGGCATATTCCTGTTTGCAATGCTGCATTAAATTTTTTTTGCATTTACCAGTGCTTTTAGATTTGTTAAGTTTTTGGTAATGGGTTCCACCCTTTCATTGAGTCTTTCTGTTGTACCTGCTCCCCTTTATAACCTCTATAAATGCTTCTGAACAAAAGCTATGCCTTTAATAGGATAACTCTTTAGAGAAATACACTTGTCATATATCTAAAATCAGAAAACAGTATTTCATTATTATAATTTCAAAAAAAATTATCATTTTCACTTAGTTTTATGTTCTACAAATAAACTTATCAATAAATGTTTTCCAACAAAAATAGGAGGGAAATCTGAAAAATTCTCAGCTTTACAATGAAGAAATGAGTTTTTAACATAAACATTGTTTTTATTTGGTACATAACCTCCCATAGGGTCCAGTGATAAATGCCATTATCCCATCTCCAAAATTATTTTTGGAAGGTCTGCAACTACTCCTTTATAGTTGGAATTGACCTTTAATTTGATGAAAAACACTGACCATGGAGAGAGGGTCTGACTTGGGAACAGATAGAAATCAGAAGCCAAATAAGAGGGAAAGGGTGTATGCTTCCACAATTCATACTTCATCCCTTCAATTTTCCTATTACTAAAACAGTTCTTGTACAGATGAATAATTTTTTTTTTCTGCAAACCAGATTTCTCGCAAATTTTTTAACTCTCAAAAGACTGATGCATAATCTTTCCTGTAGATGAAACCAATTTTGTCAACTTTGTCTTCTTTAATACTGAATAGCTGACTTCTGTGCATTGTTGTGATTCCGGTGTGTGACCATTAATGCAAGTTCTCATCTACAGTTATAAGTTAATGTACAAAATTGGTTCTGTTGCTGTCAAGATGCTACAAACACATTTGTGATATTTTCATACAGGTGCATTTTTATCTGCTGTGAGCAACCATGGTACCCATCTTTAAAAAGCTTTTCTCATATGCAATTTATATAAAATATAATATACACATTCCTTTCAAATGCCTGTAGCCTCGGCAATTTCACACACTTTAACTGCTGGTCATCTAATACCATATCATGCATTTGTTTAATGAATTTTGCTGCTTTTGCAGTTTTTGGGCACCCTTCCTGTCAATCATCATCAAGGTTTACATTCACCTGCCCCTTTTTAACCATTTAAAATAAAGGAGAAGAGTGCCCATACATTTTTATAAATTTGGTATGAATTTCCTTTGGTGATAAATCATCTTTTACAAAGCATTCTTATCATTGCACAATGTTTACAGAATACCTGCAGCACATCTGCTATAAAAACCTGTATCAGGTCAGTCATATGCCCTCTTATACATCTGGAAGATGTTAAGTCATAAGTGATAAGATGGCCGATATTCCTGTGCCTGCTTCTATAAACTTCTGACTGCAGGCTTACCCTACAAAGTAAAATGAGCTCTATGGATGGGCCATGTCATAAGAACAGAACTGTTCTGAAAACATCAATTTTAATAAGGCACTTATAGATATGCAAGTCTCTTATACAATGATATTACAAGTTGTACTATGTGATCAGGTATAGTGCAGCACAATATGCAATGAATGTTGATAATAACAGTATGAGGAATAAGAAACATGGTGGTTTGCATATTAAGCACTAACTTCTTCCAATTCTTACTTTAGTTGACTGGTTAGCTCAGTGAAAGCATTGCTGGGAATGCATTTGGTGCCAGTTAGTTTGGTGGTTCAAATACTATCACAACACCTAATTTTATCTCCTTTTATTATTTTGAGCTCCTGTGTTTTAATGGAATTGTTTTTATAGTTCTAATTTTATGCATTTCGTCACGGAAAATAATAAATTTCAAAAATGTAGTTCTCTTACATTAAAGTAAGAAGCTAATTATTTATAATCAAAATTAAAATGTTCAAATGGCATCTTTATGCTCCACTTGACTGGTATTACACTGCAATGTTATGTTTTGGTTGTGGTCTATCTTCCTTTCTTAGGCATATGCTTTTAACACAGGTTATGTCCCATTCCTTTGTTATGTATTGCAGGAATGAGTATGCTGATATGGTCCTTATCCATGGAAAACTGAAGAATGCACAGCAAGCTCTATAAACGATATATATGTCAACAAATAAAAGATGTCTGCATACAGCAGCAAGGATGTCTCCTTTTACAGATGCACCAGTGTTATCTATTGTCAATGAAGAGGTTGTTTTGAGCACTATACTGAATAATCCTAGTACATGGGCAGTAGCGCAAGAGGTGAACATCAGCCAACCCTCTGTAATACAAATATTACATGCTAATAAGTTCCAGTCCTATCATTTGCACCTACACCAGGAACTCCAAGGGAGAGATTTTGAAGCCTGGGAGAACTTCTGTTTTATTTGTTTTATTTACAGATGCCCTCTTGTAACTTGCAACAAATGGAACTACATACGAGTTAAGGTTTATTCTTTATATTTCACTATCCTCAAAGTCTCCTTCACCAGTGTCTAAAGTGCTTTCACTGCTACTTTCTACATCACTTCCTTTTCATCTAAGGTTCCTTCAGTTGTGATGTATTCATCCTCTACTTTTTTTACATGTTCACAAACTTTTTTCCAGTCTACCTGGGAAATGGATGCAAATTTTTCATTTGCCATAGGAATAACATCCATTTTAAACATAACATTTTTCTCTGCAATCCAGTCTTTCACATTTGCCCATATCAGCTCTATCAGATTTAATTCCTGGTGTCGGTCCTGGTGGTAGTGGTAACCATACTTGCCTCCTAAGCCCAAGGTCGTGGGTTCAAATCCGGTCAGGATCGATGGATTTTTTCCAGCATAAAAATCCTAGGTCTGGCTTCCTTTGGAAGGGAAGTAAAGCCGTGGGTCCCTTGTCGTACATTTACAGCACGAAAAAGAACCTCAAGCCTGAAAGAAGAGGCCTGTGAGCAAAATTTGTCAGCTGTTTCACGCCCGGAATTGAATGGGACGCTGATGACCTGAGATGTTAAAGAGCATCCTTAAATAAAACTAATCAAAAAAAAAAATCCTGGATAAGGCAGTAAATGTAATACATAAGCTCATGCTCATGTTCAAAGTGTGATGGGTTGGTTTATTCTTCTTCATTAAGGTGTACAATTGAGGTTTTAGCATGCCAATGTAGTAAGGAGTCAGCTATTCTGTTAATTAGGATATCATTTGTTCTCAGGTTGAATTTGAGGTGGGAGCAGGATTGAGCTAAGCATTGCAAAAAGTTTCATTTTTTTGTCCAGATTTAATACCAACACTTGGTATAAAGACTTGTTTACTGCCAGCATGAACGATTTCTGCCATTTGAAACAGGAGCAAAGAGACCAGAAAGTAGGTCATCATTCCAGCCATAGGATGCTGTATGTGTAGAATGGATATAGGGATCATTCATGTATACAATTGGATGAGATTCATCCCTATATTTTCTTACGTGTTGTAGGTTTTCATACTTGACTTGGCACTGTTCTCTTTGGATCCATCTGCTGTTTTTTTGCCTTTTTCTATCTAAATCCAAGTACATGGAGAATCTTCCAGAGTGTGTTTACACTGCTGTCAAAACCAATAAGTGCTTTAAAATTTAGCTTGGATGTTTTTGAGTGTTGGCCTTTCTTTTTCTTGTGTATAAAAATTATTCACTATGCGACAAACAATACACTCATTAAAGTTGTCTAAAGTGGTCTTCCTTGATTTTCTGGATCTTTCTTTATGAGGTTTGAGAAGGACACACATTCCCCTAACTGGATGTGTTCTAATTCAGCTTTGGTCCTATGAACCAAACTATACAATATCCTGTTGCTTCTATATTCATTTCTGTGTGGAGTGGAAGCTTCCCTTATCATGAATTAATACACATTAGATCACTTCTCGTGTCTGGTTGTGCAAGATTTTTACCGTAATTTGCTATAAACTGGGGACATTGTTTACTGCATTTTTAACACTGCTATACATCACACAAAGCGCTGCTCGCATTCTCATGGTGTTGAACAGGCTAAAGCTTATTCCCTGCCAGCAATCAAAGTCATGCCACTGCACATCATGTTCACACTGCTCTCTTCTATTTGCATGGACAGTAACAAATGAGCAGTTTATACCAAAGACCTGTTTTCTGATGAATGAAGATTCTACAATAATGGGACCATAAATCGCCATAATGTGTATTATTGTAGTATTGATAACCCCTACTGAGTAAGGGAGACAGCATTCCAAGTGCAGTAGGCAGTGGATGTCTATTGTGGAATCTTTGGTGATCGTCTTATTGGATGATTTGAGGAACATGTACCAGGAGCATGCTAAGTGTATTTTTGTGCAGTGAGCTCCCACTGCTGCTGCAGGATGCACCAATAGAGGAGTGTGTAGCAATATGATGGATCACCACCACACAGGTCTATTGTGATTCACAACCATCTAAATATGGCACATCCTGGTTTGAATAGGAAGAAACTGGTCCTGGCCAGCCAGATCACCTGATCAAACACTTCTAGACTTCTTCCTCTGGGGATATTTAAAACAAGTGTATGTAGAGGACCCAGAAGATCTAGAGAGTCTTTGCCAATGTATCATGGCAGTCTGTAGATCTATAATACCTGCCATGTTACAACAGATCAAAATTTCCATTCATCAGTCTCAGATGTGCATTAACCAAGCAGGTCATCAGTTCAAGCACTTGATTTGTTAGAAAACCTGTGTTTAGGTATTTTTATTCCCACTCACCAGAAATGCTACTCTACTGTTAACACTACCATGCTAAAATGTACTTTGTAATTGCCTTATTGTTTTAGATCACTTCCTAACCTTTATGCTTTATAAGTTGTACTATAGTTGTCCTTTACCTACTTTTAGTTTACTAACAACAACAACAACAACAACAACAACAACAACAACAATAATAATAATAATAATAATAATAATAATAATAATAATAATAATCAAATAAAAAAATTCAAAATTAATTTGCATTTAACATAATATTTTAAATCATGAAAATTTATTACTATTAAAACACATAAAGAATAACATCACACAGTTGCTCAAATTGCCCTTCCATCAGACAGTTATTAAGCTATGCAACTTGTTGTTCCAACTAAGCTACATGGTAGGTTGAGAGAAACGCTTGCCGTTACATGTATGTTTGAAATATCTACTATATTTTCTGTTGTGCACACATTTTGTTGGCATCAATTGGTTTTTGTACATTAATGGATGATATATAATATCTGCCATAGTATTAGTTCTTTCAGTAAGTATACAGCTGAGATATGCATGTTATACTATTTGCACATCATAGGGACTGATATTTTCATGTAGGGCTATATATTGCGATTTGCATAAAACTACAAAATAAGGGATGGCTGACCTACATTGTATTAAATAAACTGCTGAAACAGTGATTTGATTTTTCAAATGAATGCTTTAGACAGATTTTCAAATTTAAAGCCATCTTTTCAGAGCTCATGTATAATTCCTTTGCATGTATTACTCAGGCCAATAAGGAGAATTAGGATTTTGCCATAACAGATCAACGAAAGCTAAGCTTAAAGGTAATGCTGTTTTATGTGTAATTTTGATCATTTTTTTCTTACAGCATATCGTACTAATTGGCATTGGAGTAGGTGCCGTTACATCTGTGATATTCCATATAGGAGTACAAGAAGGTTTGGGTCATGATTCTGGTCATGTTCGAGTGGCTGGTGAGCGCAAGACTGCAATCTATTTGTTGAAGAATGTACAGCTGTATCAGGTGGCTTCTGTATATATGGCAACAAGATTATTTTTGAATCTCAGCCAAGTTTACATCCCATTATATCTGCATGAATCTCTCAACATGGGAGCAGAAAGTTTGGCGGTTGTACCTCTTGTAATGTTCATAGCAAGCTTTTCCATGTCACTCTTGATCAAACCACTTAATAAGAAGTTTGGTCGTAAGGTTAGTATTGCTTTTAACTGATATTTGACTGTAAATGAAATCAGTGCATAAATGTTGTATAATTGTTATGAAAAATGAATGTGACTGTAAATTGTATTTACTTTCTTGCTACTATGTTTATGCAGGAATTCAGTAATTATATTCTGAGATGGTACATTATGTTGAAAAACTGGCAAAAATTATTGTTTTTCTATGCCCATAAATGCAGATATCTTTTATTTCCATTGTTAACTTAGTGGTGTATGCCATTGTCTAAAACTGCAGCCACATACTGCACAATGGGATCAGCAGAGATTGCAAGTTTTTACTGTGCCTCATCTTCAGTGCACTGTGTGGCCTTCATTCTGCTTTAGTTCAGTGCAGCAGTCTTGTGTTTGAAATAAAATAATTAAATGAATTTGTAATATCAAGAATATGAGTATAATTGTTCTATAACTTTTCTCCCATTTTCATTCAAATACTTATATGTTTTTAATGAAAATACGTTTTCATAGTTGTGATATTTGTAACAATGTAAATAATCTAATATAAAATCAATTTGAAATAATCTGGGATCTTGGGTCTAGGAGGCAAGTATCCTGAATAAGATATGGAGCCGAACAACTCCAAATGTTTGTCTACTGTGTTGTCATTCTCTCTACCAGTATAAATGCAGATACAAGTCTTCTTGTAGTCATCTTGTTTCACTTTTACAACACTCCTTAAGCTAAATCTGCCCCAGTTGGTTTTTATATACTGTTTCCAACCTAATTTCTATCTTACTTAGGCACCCAAAATCAATTATTTCTTAGCTGAAATTTTCTTGGTGGCTTGAAGAGGTAATAAATTTAGAAAATTTAAACAACAGCCCCTTGAAATACATAATAATAATAATAATAATAATAATAATAATAATAATAATAATAATAATAATAATAATGTCAATAGAGTTAAGTTTCTGACATTGTCATTTTTTATTTACAATAAATTTAAAATTCATTTAGCTTATAGATACATTAATCAATTATATGATTCTTCAAATTATGCTTAAAACTAGTATCTTTACAATTTTTTATATATAAAGATAATTTTATGCCATATTAATCCTTTAATTTTAAGATCTTTGTCTTTTGATTTTAAGTTTAGCATTATTCAGTGTTAATGATCCTTTTCTTTTGTATTATAAGAATATAGATGATTCATTGGTTAACCTGTTTTCATCTTTTGAAATTGCAGTTAGTATAATATACAATCCAACAACTGTAAATAGCCTGTTAATTATAAACATATCCCAACAGGAATCCCTCAGTTTTAACACATATATACACCTTAAACATTTCTTTTGTAGTAACAATACTCTATTCATGTTATTTATACTACAGCTTCGCCCATAATTCAATACCATAAGATAAAATTAGATACACAGTTCCAAAGTAGCTGCTAATGGAAGGGAAGGGACAAAAAAACATGTGTATGTGTGCACATGTATGTGTGCATTTGTACAGGATGAATGCTTTGAGTCAGACCCTGAGCTTAGAAGGTGAGACATATGTAATAAACATTCTGACTTTCGAAAAAACAGAAGCGGTAGAGTTTTGTTTCACTTGATAAGCACTCTCAGCTGATGAAAGTACACTGAACAAAAAGGAGCATGGATTCAGCCTAAGAATAAAAACTATTTATATAAATCTTCACCATATTTTATAAGCTGTTTAATAAGTGTTAATTACATAATATAAAATGACATATAATTAAGATTATTATATGATTGAGTCAAACTACACACTCTTATTGCTTCACTTGTTTATAATATGTAGTACTAGTTTCACAATCCCTTTGTTTGCATCATCAGCTAACCGTCGACTGTTGGATATTTTGTTATGCTGTTGTAATATGTATTCTGCTCTGGTGGAAAGTTTATGTTTTCATCCCCAGAAGTGTGGAAGTTCATTAAACTGTCTCTTTATTTGAAAATGTAGAGTTTCTCCCATGTTGCTAACTGAGGTCCTTGTACTGATTTTAATAATGTTGCTTTATTCACTGTTGTGGTTTTCTGTCCAGAAATGAGACGCTACTGCTGATTTCTCCAATTGGTTGTATTTTATGTTCCTGTAATGTTCTTTTAAATAATGTGCTTATGTTTCTCTTTGTTTTTCTGATGAAATTTTTCACATTTTGCACAACTTATTTTGTAAATACCTGCTTTTTTTCTCCTGTGGAATATTGTCATTAACATTGTCTATCAGGAGATTTTTAACATTAAATATGTTTACAGAAGCCACCTGATATTAAAATCTTTTACAATATTTTGAAATTTTTTGTAGCCCATGGATGATATATGAATTTTTGAAAAATTACCTTATCTTTTCCTACTGAAAGTGTTGTGGTTTCTTTAATAAGTTTTTGCCTCTTGAATTTCTGTACATTTTTTGTATACTAGTTCTTTTCCAAAACTATTTTTAACTGCTGTTCTTTCTATTTATTTGTATTATTTAAAGTACTCTTCTTTGCTAATTTGTAGGTTAACTAACCAGTGTGTTAAACTGTTGATCACTGGCTAGTTAACCTACAAATTAGCAAAGAAGAATACTTTAAAGAATACAAAGAAATAGAGAACAGTGGTTAAAATGGTTTTAAAAAAGAACTAGTACACAAAAAAGTACAGAAATTCAAGAGGCAAAAACCTATTAAAGAAACCACAATACTTTCAGCAGGAAAAGGTAAGGTAATTTTTAAAAAATTCACATATCATCCATGGGCTATGAAAAAATTTCAAAATATTCTAAAAGATTTTAATATCAGGTTAGCACCTGTAAACAGATTTAATGTTAAACATCTCTTGATAGACTATGTGAATGACAGTATTCCACAGGAGAAAAAAGCAATATATACAAAATATGTTGTACAGAATGGGAAAAAATCTACATTTGGAAAAACAAAGAGAAATATAGGCACATGATTAAAAGAACATTTCAGGAACATAAAATACAAGCGAATGCAGGTATCTCAATTCTGGACAGAAACCACAACATAGTGAATAAAGCAAAATTATTAAATTCAGTGCATGGACCTACAGAATTAGCAGCATGGTAGAAAATCTACATTTATAAATATAGAGTCAGTTTAATGAACTTTTGACACTGCCAGGGATGAAAACATAAACTTTAAGTTCATCACCCCTCCACCAGAGCAGAATACACATTCCTACAGCATAGGGAATTGTCCAGCTATTGACGGATAGCTGAGGATCGAACAATAGGTTCGTGTAACTAGTAATACTTATTATAAACAAGTAAGTGGAGCAATAAGAGTGTTTAGTTCGACTCAATCATACAGTGATCTTAATTATATGATTGGCTTTACTGTGCAAGTTCCATTAACATTTCTAGTTAATAAATTTACTCATTTGTTATAAGCTCTATATAGTAGGTACCTTTATATAAAGGACAAAACTTATAATTGCTCATCATTGTTGCTTAGTAGTTGCTTTGTTTTTTGTTGTTCGGCATTTTTAAATATATTCATTAGATGTGTTAAAGTTTATCTGTTTTAAATATTGGTTCTTCCAGTTTGCTTTCCTGTTTGGAGGAGGGCTTGGCATTGTTAGTTGCATATGGATACGTCTTGGAGCGGGTATTCTATATACATCCTATCAAATATATGCTGTTGCAATCTTACTTGGTAAGTAAAACTAGCGACATCTGCTGAGTTTCTTAATGCATTGCTTTAAATATAATTTCTACAACATTTAGAAAAAACTAGGACTAAAATAAAATTTTATAGGAGATGTAAATAAAGTTCAGAGCTAGCTCTAAATCAGCACATTTATATATAAAAATAGAATTTAGAGAAAATTGATGCCTTCTTTCAATGGAATATACAGTAAACTCTTGATTTAATGGACTATTAGGGGCTAAGGGTTGTCCATAAAACTGAAAGGTTGTTAAATTGCAAATGTTAGGTATGTTGTTAAAAATAAAACATTTTTACTAGTACATATTTAATATGTATTTTAATGAGAAGTATATGTACATACCATATTACTAGGAATTGAGCTTGAAAAAGTCATTAAGTTTTAGTTTCCTACTTTTGTAGTAATCAAAATTATCTAAAATTTTTGTAATAAGCAATTAGCTCTGGATCTAATGATGTGTATATAAATGAAATAATATTATTCATGTGTTCTCTAACTACTGACAGCTTTGGACCAGCTAGAACCGCCTCCCCTTCCCTGCCATCAATCCGATCGACCCATAGAAAATCTTCACCAATCTTGGCTGAGCATTTAAGTCACCCTTGTCTATGTCTAGCCACTATTCTATGTCATTCTCACTAACATCATTACTAGATCACATCATAAGTTTCATAATCTCCAAGGTTCATTCCCATTCAGTAACTTAGTTCAGCCATTAACCAGTGTTGTAATCTTCATCTCTATCCAGGCTGCTGCCAAATTAAAGATGAAGGACTTGATATTTTAAGTGTAAATTCTGAAGTGTCCCGGTTCCTCTTGTATCTTCTTCGGAGTCGTTTTCATTCTCCAACACAACCATAATCTCTTTCAGAAATTTCTTCTTATACAACTTTTGCAGGCAGCAATGACTCTCCCTGGTCCATAGGTTGTATTAAAGAACTGGTGTTTGGAGAAAGGAAGATACATTTTTTCTTTCATCCCTACTAACAAGCTTCTCAGCATTAAGATGAGCTGTTGCATTATCTAGAAGTAAAACTGCTTTTTCTTCTAAAAATGAGATTTTCAGGGTCTTTTATTGGTAGTTTCTCATTTCAGGTATGAAGTTGTTGAAAAACAGTCAGAAAAAATCTCAATAATAAAGTAGGCATTTTTGGATGCCTATGTTTTATGCCAATTTTTCAGCAGCCAACCTTAGTTGTACACCACAAACAATAACACCACTAGCCCTCTGTTGAACAATCCAGTTATAAATAGCTTCATCTAAATTTGAATATTTTGCCAACTTCATATGTTTCTTTTCCAACTGTTTGTTTTTTTACCCCATAGATTTCACAAACATGAGCAACTGATGTATTACTTTCCAGCTTATTTATTAATTCTAGCTGCTTGCAATCGTTAAGTTCACTTGTTTTCTTTTAACTCTGGACTTATTAAGGTAATGATAATATGATGACAATGTAGTAATACCATGTGCTTTGCACAGCAATTCTACCAATGATATTGATGCTAATTACGCTATGATCGAACTACTATACAAAATATAACAAAATTATCAGCAAAATGCATTACTTACACTTTCGATTACCCATCTTATTACAATATTGTATTGAATTTTTTATGATTTATCATTTCGTTATCTTTATTTATTTGTAAATTATATCTGTTAAATCCATAAACCATTGAATAGGGGCGGATTAAATTGAGATGTTATGTAATTAAAATGCATTGATCTGTACCATGGGGTCACAAACTGATACACAGTTTTCTCAATATTTTATTGGCATGAAGCAGACGTGCTCTCTTTTTAGAGTACATTTAAGATTATCTGTCAGTAATTTATTCAGAAAAATTAGAAAAGAAGCATTAAAAATAACTTATAGTATATATTCTGTATTATATGTGAAAAATGTAACTAATTGGAGTTTTGAAAGCTCTTATAAAGCATCAGAATCCATTTCCTCAAAATCCAGACCACTTGTAGGAATGTTGGCAATCAGAAGACTCAAAAATTCTATGCTGGATACTTTTTCCATTTTTTTCTCCATTACTTAACTCGTTTTTATGTGTCATGGATTTGGCCATAAGTGATAGCTAGGTGCATTTAATTCATTTTGGCTAAAAATGGAGTTACTCAGTTTTCTAAAAGCTGTAGATTTATTATTAAATGCTATTATGATCATTATTGAGGTAATTATTGGTTAGAAATGTAGAAAAGTTAGATAATATGTATACAAAAGGAAATAGTCAAAATATCAGGAGTATGAGGCTGTTACAGTACCATAGATTTTTTAAGCAAAACTTTTGTTAAGTGAAAGTGAATATGGAATTCATTATTTTATTCATTTATTGAAGCAACACATAAAGTGGAATAATAAGTCTTACCTTAGTGTGAATGAAACTATATTAGTGGAAAAAGTATTTAAATAAGCTAATGCAACGCAATGTGAGAAGCACAGAATACTCATTAAATAATATAACATTAAGAGGTGTTTTCATGTATCATATACCAGAGGAAGGAATAAGTTAATATAACAAATGATTCCCCAAAACCCAAAGAGGCCAAGAATGATTATGGATTATTGTAAGGTTGGCTGACTGGAATTTAAAAATTAAAAACTGAAGAAAAATTTAATAGCATAATTTTAATTTAACAATAATAATTTAAACATTTAGTAGCATAATTTTAATTTAACTGTAATAATTTTCACATTAAATAATCCCAAAGTAAATATAATTACAAACGTCTAAAGTAACTCTATTTATGAAGAAAGAAAAGAAGGAAGAGAGAGAGAGAGAGAGAGAGAGAGAGAGAGAGAGAGAGAGAGAGAGAGAAGGGGGATAGAGAGAGAAGAAAGGAAGATAATTTAGTGGCTAAAATACAGAATCACTTACTGAACCTTAAGGCTATTGTTCCCAACATACATTGATTGACTTGTTGCATCAAGAGCACTATCCCCCAACAGGAGAAAGACTGCAGAATACCATGTTTATGCAAATCTAATGCACTATTGAATGTAATGCACACTGCAACTTTGAAATTTAAAAGCATAAAAATCTGCAGGAAGCTTTTGGCATATTGGCATATTGTTGTATGGTGTCTTAGAGATAAGCAAGTCTGCTTCAGAAAACGATCCATCTACCTATGGCTAGCCTTAAATTCTTGTTTTGGTATACCAAGAATTTCAACCTTTTATTTTGCTTTATTTCTTAAGGTGTCACTAGTCACAGGTTACCCTATTCTTCCTCCTTCCATGTACGAATTCAAAAACTTTTCTTTCAATGTCATGTCTTCCTTTGTTAGGAGCAGTGAGTTTCTTCATACTAGCTAGTTGGAAATAATGTCAATTTCTGTTGTCACAAATGAATATTGCTGTAAGCTACATTGAAATCTCTTCCTGTCTTTCTGTTACAGTTTTTATTTTTTCGCATAAAAATAATTTACACTTGAAAGTAGGATCATAAGATGTTATTCTCTGTTTGCCTTTCATTTTGTGGCTAACTACTATTGAAACTCTATGCAATGATAGGCCAACAATAAATATAATTGAGAATTGCAGCAACGCATTGTGATGTAATAAATTATACATTACCGGCAAATTACATAACGGAACGGATTTGCACTTGAATATAATGCACACTACACTTTTGAATACTTCACTTGGAGAAAAAAGGTGCATATTAGATTCATGTAAATATGGTATGTTGTTGATGTGATGTCAGAAATGGCAAGCAAAGTGGGAACGTATTAAGCTTAACCAAAAATAGTAATCTGTTGTGCATTTATTTATTATCAAGTTTTGTATATACTGATAATGTTCAAAATGATGTTTTTATTTACTTCAGAAAAAGTAAGAATACCAAAGCAATAATTCTTTATGCAAGCATTTCCTTGTGTTTATTTTTAAGAATCTTTCATAATGAAAATCAATATTTAATGAAACTCCATGCACCAGTTCCAACAGTGTATTTATTAATCTTATTTTGATTTAAAGTAAAACACTAAAAATCATGTCGTCACATTAAAACTCTCTTTAAGTTTCACAAACACACTTATAAAAGTAATTTTGGTACCAAAATTACTTTTATAAGTGTGTTTGTGAAACTTAAAGAGAGTTTTAATGTGACGACATGATTTTTAGTGTTTTACTTTAAATCAAAATAAGATTAACAAAAGTTTCACTGTGTGGATTCCCAAATTCCGTAAACATAGTGTATTTATTGCTGGAATATTTATGCTTTTCAAATATCTTTTGTTATTTCCATTTTGAAATTCATTGTTAAAGAATTCTTATGTGGTGTCCCACCCATTTATGCTTGCAATAAATGTGATTTTTATGTTTATCAATTTATATATGATAAGGTTTTATTCATCGTAAATCTTATCTGCTATAATTATCCAATTTATATAACATAATTCAGAATACATCATCACACACAATTCATTTCTTCTTGGTGGATGCCATTTACACCAGCACTTTTTGTACATTTAAATATGCATGTTTGTTAATTGAAGAGTTCTTACTGAGATATTTCTATTTCATTATTTTTACAGACATTGAGTAAATACAGCTTTAAATTCTTCTTGGAACCAGATATTGGACACCTCTTCAGCAAATAGATTTATTTCTCCAGTATTCTGTGTAGTTTTATTTCAGATTTGTAGAAGTGAATGCTTTAAAAATTATTGTTTTTGTATTTTGTCCATCATTATGAAGATTATAGTAATGATACATAGCTACATTTCAGTATGCTGATAGTTTTGGTTTTCAATAGAGCTCTGGTTTTAATTGTATTTCTAATTTCTTTACTTGTTGCTTTTTCCTTTCCAAATTAATTTGTTTATTGTGGCTTAAAAAAGCACTAAAACATCCAATTTAGATGGTTCATGGTTCTGGCTTCTCATTTCTTCATTGTCTGTCATATATATTTTTAACTAAAATATGTTTAATGCAATTCCTTACCACAATGTTCAGAACTTGCATTCCTAAAAGTATTTTATTCTCTAGTAACACATTCCAATGATAGATGACAGATTAGATAGAAATTACATTCCAATGTCCTTTATGTTTATTATACTTAAATATTGTACTTACAAAGCTGTTGACAATGAAGTGGTAATATATCCTAAACTTAGGTATTCATTTTTTTACACTAAACTCCATTTACTTACATAAAAGTAAGACACATTTCGGGAGAATCTCTCCCATCTTCAGTTGCTCACCGAACCGCCATTACTTGAAGTAATGGCTGGACACATGGATGTTTCTGTGGTGGCCTCAGTTGGTTGAAGTAGGAATTTGCCGAGTTCATCCATAGGAGGAAACTTGAAATTCATTAGGTTTTTTCCATTTTTTAGTATAACATTTTTTTTTCCCAAGTGAATAACTCCAATGGGTTGTGAAGATGTTTCAGCAGTTTAATTTCCAGTTTTATTTCATGGTTTTTGGTCAGCAGTAGCAACTCACTTTTGGACCAAAAATCATTAAATAAAACCAGAAATTAAACTGCTGAACCATCTCCACAACCCATTGGAGTTATCCACTTGGGGGAAAAAAAAATGTTATACTAAAAAACATAAAAAACCTAATGAATTTCGAGTTTCCTCCTATGGATGAACTCAGCAATTTCCTATTTCAACCAACAAAGGCCACCACAGAAACATCTGGATGTCCAGCCATCATTTCGGGTAACGGCGGTTCGGTGAGCAACTGAAGATGGGAGAGATTCTCCCGAGATGCATCTTACTTTTATGTAAGTAAATGGAGTTTAGTGTAAAAAAAAATGAATACCTAAGTTTAGGATTTATTATACTTTCTTAGCCGATAGTATTTCTTTACGTAATTGCGTTTTACATTTTTGTTATCCTCTTTCTCTTTATAGATTTTAATGTATAAAACAAATATAAACATTTATCTTCTTCTGTTACAAGGATCACTGCAAAAGTCATTGCAACCTTTTTTTCCACGATAATACAGGTCAAATGAGAAACTTTAACATAGGCAATGTATTACGATGTCACAGATGATATTCGCTGCCAAGAAATTGAACTGAGGGACAAGGGATGTCAGTGTGTGTTTAACAGTAGTGCAGGATGAATTTGACTGGCTTGAATAATGTGCGTATGTGAAATAGCAGCTCTCCATAGAAGGAATGTGAGAGAATGTCACAGTAAGCTTATAGAAGCATTAGGAATTGAAACATAGGATCACCAAGAAGGCAGAAATTTGAGCAAAATCCCTCCCCTGTCAAGTTAATGGTCATCATAGCATATGACATTAAGCGGATGATTGCCAATCAGTGAACACACACTAGTGCTTGTGCACTTTCCTGCAAAGTCACCTACATTGCGCTGTTAGGAAGAAATACCCTGAACATCTACAAGATGCAATTATCCTTCATGACCCATACAGAAGAGTATATACCGAATCTTCTCACATGGTGGGGATGGGAAGTACCCAAGCATCTACCCTATTTGCCAGACCTTTCTCCCTGTGATTTTTTAAATTGAAGTAGCCATTGTGTGACATGTGCTTTCTGGTATGAGAAGACATTGCTAAACAATGAGACATGATATCAGAAGATTCTCTCAAGGTATATGGATGAGGATATTTGGCACCTTCCACATCATTGGCAGCATGTAGTGGATTCTACAATGGAATACTTTGAAGGACTGTAAATGCTGTATATATGCTTATGTGTAAGTGATTTACATTTTGTAAATAAAGAGGAATAAACACCTTTGTAATGAGTAATTGATGTTACCTATTTTGTCATATTCTCTATCCTAATTGAGATCTCCTCGTTCAAAATTCATACATTAAATGTTAGCATATATCATGAACTTCTAATTGTATATTTTAAAAACTCATGTCTAACCTTCATTATATTAGAAAAAAATTGTCGCCATGACTTTTGCAGCAACCTTAGTATATGCTTGTATGTATGAAAGTCATATTTGGTTTTGTGTTCCAAAATCTACTTTTGCTTTAACCACACTATTCGTCCCTCTTTTACAGTGGATTTAAGGAAATGTAAATCTCTCTCTTAATTGTTCAATTTTGCTGAATATCTGATGTGTTTAGTGGTGGCTGTTTATGTTAATTGTTCAATTCCATCTATTTTCTGTTGGTACAATCCTGAAATAGAAATAAACAGAGAGCATGCACATTTTTCTTTCTACTTATAATTTATTTCAACATTATTAAAACTTTAAAATACAAATGAAGTATTAGCAGATCTCCTTTGCATTAAATTTATACACTTCAAAATTCTTGTGTTATAGGAGCTGGAGGATCTGTTATGCTGGTAACCAGCCTGGGCATTACAGCAGATCTCATTGGTCCAAATACTGAGAGTGGAGCCTTTGTTTATGGGACTATGAGTTTTGCAGATAAGCTTTCAAATGGCATTGCAGTTATTATCATACAAGATTTGTAAGTATTTTAACTGAATTTTGAAATTTAAAATTACATATAGTGTGTAAATAAAGGATAAGGTTAAAAAGTAGTGTACAGTAATTTTTTCACATGACACCTTTTTGGCCTGGACATTGAAAGGCTGCATATTGCACTACAGATATACAAACTAAAACAGAAGAAGCATTAGCTATTGGGTAAAGTGCAGTGATATCTTTGTATTAATGATAAGCCATCACCTGCTGGAGTCATTCAGTATTAATGCCTTCAACTTAAGGAATATACTGAAATAATAAACCTCTAGAATTCGGTGGTGACAAGGTTTATGTACTGAAAATTAGAGGAGAAGAACTTTCTAACCCAATGCTCTTAAATTTATATTATAAGCTTTAATAAATTAATAAAAACTCTCCTTCAAGAATTAATTTTTAAATTCAAGAATAAAAATGAAAAAGTGCTAATTAAAATGGTATTACTTTGAGCAAGAGCATTGCAATATTTCCCTTATTTGTTTTAAATTTTAATACAAAAATCAAATATAATAGATTAGAACATAAGCCTACAAAAGAACAAATCAAAGTAGAATTACATATGAAATATCAAAATAAATTACACAAAAAATTTATTCTCAACATTTGATGTTGTTGATATTATTTTTATATTTAACAAATACCACATACAATTTAGCACTTAGGCCATTAGTGCACGGGCTCTCCAGCATTTTTCAACAATATAATTAAAACCACTAAATGCAGAGCACACGTTCACATGTTCTGCCATCATAGGTTGGCGAGAATCATAAACAGTGCAATTTGGAGAATTGGCAATGCCAATACAATAGAGGTGGGACCTCAGACAGTCATGTTTTGTCAACAATTGAAAGCGAGTAACAGCAGCTTTTCTTGAGCCGTCAGATACACAAGTAGTGTTTTCATTAAGAATTGTCCAGTTTTTGTCTTTAGTTGCCACCGTAGCTTCCGATTTAAAATTATGTTTAGAAGCCCTATTTGTCAAAAGCTTTAGGGAATGAAATAGTATTGTCCTCGTGGGTCTCTGAGTCAGTAAGGCTAATTTTTTAGTAGTAGGTCTGCATGTTTGTTTTCCATGATGCCACAGTATGCAGGTACCCATTAAAAATAAATTTTTTGAGCTAGATCCTTCAGCAACAGTCCGTATTCCAGAATTCGTTGCAAATCACAATAATAGTTTTGTGATAAGGCCTGGAGTGTGGACTTTTAATCTGAAAGAACCACTGCTCTGTTAAAACCAGATTTCCTTGATGATAATTGTTGGATTGCCATTGCAACAGCTGCTATCTCATCATCAGAGGATGTGGTGTATGTGCCCATAGGTGAGCAATAATTAAAAAGCTCACAAAAACTCCAGCTCCCGCTCTCTAGTCTGTATCTAAAATGGAGCCATCCATGAATACATGTAATATTCACTTTCTGGAAATCAAGTGTTAATAGTTTCGAGTGCTGTAGCTTTTAATTGTTTCGGAATCATATCCTTCTTTAGTACCTTCATAGTAAGATCGAGGTTTACATCAAAGTGTATATAATCCAATGGACACAGAGGCAAGGGCAAAGTAAGTCTCATGATAGAGCCCTAAAGATCTATTGACTTTCAGAGCTGATTGTATGTAAACATGTTGCATTTTTATATTCCTAACTCTATTTTTATTGTAATCCCTCCAAAATGAGCTATTTGTAGTCTAGTAAGTTTATGGTATAAAATAACTGCCCTTCTCTGAATAGATATATGAACAGATTCCTTGTTTGTCAAAATCTGCATAGCAAGTATAGGAGTAGTTTTCACTGCATCTGTTATGATATGGAGGGCTTGATTTCGAAACACCTCAAGGCATTAGATGGTGTGATTTGGTGCAGTAATAAAGACTTCATTGCAATAATCAATAACTGGTTGTATGAACATTTTCTACATAGTTAGTGTCTCCCTATTGCATCCCCATCTAGAAACAGGTAGTCATTTCATGATGGGGAGTCTCTTCTCTGCCTTTGTCTTCACATATTCCACATGTTTCCTCCAGTTCAAACAGGAATCAAGTACATATCTGAGATAAGTGGTGGCTTCACCAACTTGCAAAATCTCTCCTTGAAATTTCAGGCTGGATATAAAATGTTGTCTCTTCACAGTAAAATACTGACATACAGTTTTACTGTTATTAACCCTCATCCCATTTTCATGGCGGCAGAGGTCCAATTTCCTCAATGCAATATTTAAGATCTCATTTAGGTGGTCTTGTTTCTTCTTCTCTGCATATCCCACATTACAAGATTGTTGGCAAATAGAGCTGAGAGTACACCTGGTGCCAAAAAATTTGGTAAATCATTGATTAAAAACATTAAAAAGCACTGGGTTTAGTACTGTGCCCTGTGGAAGGCCAGTTTCTGTCTAAATTGTGAAATAGCCTCTCCGTATCAGGCACCCAAAAACCTTTTGAGATATAAAGTTCTTAATCCAGACAAACATATTGCCGTGTATATCCAAGTTCTGCAGTTTTTGCAGGACCCTAAGGCTCCATACTCTATCATGTGCCAACTCGAAATCCACAAATGCAGCAAGGATAGACATATGACCATCCAGGGAGTCTTTAATGGCCTGAGTCAAAAAAGCTACCTGTTGCACTGTTGAATGGTGCTGTCTAAAGCCTGCCTGATAAGAGTTGCTGCTGGTGGTGGTGTTATCATCATCATCATCATCATCATCATCATCATCATCATCATCATCATTACCTCAACTTAGAAAGTGTACCAAAGAAGTTTACACATGATTTACACCCAAAAGCCATAAAGGAAATATTCTATATTTACTTTTGCAAATCATTACCCAAAATTGAAGGACTAAGCCATTTCTTTCTTAATACTGTTTAATGCCCATTTTAACTACTGAGGCTTTTTGAAACCTGCTTGACAGTCTGAAAGAAGATTTAGATTCCAGGTAATTTCACTAATATTTAATTTGGAATCAAACACAGCGAAACAAGCATTAATAATCTCTTCTGAGTCGAAATATTTAAAACACTCTATGGTTTCATTTACATGAGATTTACTCAGGATAAGTTTCATGGAACATTAGTTCACATCATAAGCTGGTAAACGATGTTGGGTCATTCGTAGAAGTTGGGTAGATAGGTATATGGGTCCACTCTGGTGGTCTTGTGATAAACTTGAATAAAGTGCTGCTTATGCTCATGTTTTTTTATATAAATCGTTTCCCATAGGTTTAGTTCCTTTGGTTGTTTAACAGTTTTTAATAACATGATGCCTTTTCCAATTTCATGGTTTTCATTTCAAAAATGTGCTGCCACAACTGATTTATCTGTTTGTTTGTAACAGATATTTCTTCATTCAACCTAATGCCTATATCTCTCTTTGTTTTCTCTGTGTAGATTTTTTCACAATCCTTACAATTAATCTGGAAATACCAGATTTTTTTATTTGGGCCTGGAATCTGTTTTGTTTAATTTCAATATTTTTTTTCACTGTATCGGTTTTGAGGTGCTAAGAGATTATATTGCTTGATAATATTTTGGAATTTGTTATTGGCTGACAGATAGTAAGTGAACTTTTTAAATGTTTTTCCCCTGATAAATTACTCAAAATTGTAATGTGTTTAATTCTTTTTTGTTTCTGGAATCTTTTAATTTTTTGGTTAATCATTTGAACCCATTGGATTCAGCTACTTCTATTATGTATAGATATTCGTTCATTCTAGAAGTTTTCTTTGTTCAGTAGTATATTTATTAGTCTGTATGTCATGCTGTTGAACACTGCTTCCTTATGTGATCTTGGATTGAAACTATAGGCATTGATATAGTTATCTGTATGCGTGTGCTTTCTTAGATATCAAATTCAAGTTTATTATTACATTTTATTATCTTCAGATCAAAAAATGACAACATATTTGTTTCCATTTCAACAGTGATTTTTTATTGTAGGCTCCTGCAGGTTTAAAAGTTTTAGCACACCTTCCACGTGCTTTTTGTTTATAATGGCAAATACATCATCTACATATCTGTGCCAAATCCTAAAAATGTGGGGAAATGCCTTAGTGATGTGCACATCAAAATAGCTCATGAATAAGTTGACTAGGAAAGATGATAATGCACTGCCCATTACTAGTCCGGCTTTCTGTTTAAAGAATTTGTCCTCAAATATAAAAAAAATCTTCATTTATGCTCAACTTAGTGAATTTGATGTATTCTTCTGTTAGCTTGGTTGATTGTACCCATTTTCTTAAAAAAAAAACTAACTGATAATTTATTCTGTGATATGCTGGGAAACAGGGTCTTGACATCAAAAGAAACTAGTATGTTGTTCATTGATAATTTTTAATCTTTAATTTTGTTGATGAGGTCCATGGAGTTTTTAAATTGAACTTTAAAATTTAGGTAGTAAAGAGAACTGTAATGATAACTTCTCCCAGGTTTGTGGATATTTGGAAGACCAATATCGTGACTAAAGGTGGGTTGTGGACTTTAATTTGTATCAATTTGTTTTTGGAATCAGGGTACTATTTTCCAAGACTTCTTCCATAGATTTAATGCATTTATTCAATGGGTATGTTGACTTCAACAAATTTGCATTCTTTGCTTCTAGTCGTCTTTATCTAAAATAACAATTTTGTTACCCTTATCAGCTTTTGTATAAATCACGTCTTTATTATTATGAGCTTTTGTTAGTTTTTGATAAGATCTTGGGACAAACGTTTTTTTCCAATGTCAAGGCACTATTAGTTTTATTATTAGTTTTTTTAAGAAAATGGGTACGCTTTAATGCCCTCAGCCACTCATGTGAGTCAAAGTAAGTGCTATGATGGAGAACATACTTCAGTTCTTTAATTTTCAAAATGTATCCCCTTTTTTGTCAGTCAGAAGTGAAAAAACAAGCTGAACTTTACTTTTGTACCAATTCAGTTAGATAGCTATTGACTAGGGACATGGTATATCTGTCCCACATAACACATTAGTACCAGTTTCTCAGCAGGGCAGTTTCTCAGCAGGGCATGCCTGGAAAGCTATTTTAATGCCACTCCCACCCTCTACATCACCTCATAAAATTCAGCATTGAACTACAAGTAAAAAATATGAAATTTTGTACATACTTTTCTCTCCTAGTCTGTCTGAAGTGTCAGGACACTCCTATCACTGAAGTGGAGAAATGAAAGAATGTGAAGAAAGTGTGTTTGTGATATTGTTTTCGAAAAATTTGGACTTTCAAAAACAGGATCTGCAATCCTGTACATTTTTTTAAGTCTGGCTTCTGAAAGTTCCTGTGAATATCTTTAGTTCAGGAACAACTACTGATTTCCAGTCTTCATTATAATTTTTGTAATAGGGTATGGTGTTGCATTTATCACTTGACTAACTCCCACAGTTTTGTCTTGTTGAATTAAAAGTAAAACTACTAAAATCATGTCAACACATTAAAATTCTCTTGACATTTCACATTAACACTTTTTTTATTATTTTTATATCACACACTTTTGTCTGTTCGCACACTTCATGAGAACAATTACATAACACAAGATTTCATTTTCATTTTATAATTGAATATATCGCCTAAATTAGAAGTAAGTGGTGGGATTTTTAGATAATAACTAGGTTGTTGGGTAGCAGAACTAGGTATCTGTTACCCAACTTTGTTCTTCTGGCCTGTCGGATTTGGGAATCGGAATTTCACTGTCAATACTGTCTGAATCCATTTCAGGAATTAATTCATTCACCTGAATTGGCTAGTAGAAAATGTTTAAAATTTCTTCTTCTGTAAGCACTACACAGAAATGCTGGCACACACTGCAATCTCAAGTACCCGACATTAACGTGAGATGAGGCTGAGATATTTATCCTATAAATATTGGGAATAAACCAGACACTCTATCATGTGATAAATATTTATATGAAAGGAGGAATATGAACTTTACTTCTATCTATAAGAAGTAACACTAACTAAATCATACTAATGCCTGGGTGTGAAATATAAACAAAGTTATATTTAAGTGTGGCATTATTGGCACATGATCTCCATGGCCCATAACATGAAGGGAGATTTAAATGTTAACTAGAAATGTTAATTGGAACTTATACAGTGAAGCTAATCATATAATTAAGATCATTGTATGACTGAGTCAAACTAAAACACTCTTATTGCTCCACTTACTTGTTTATAAATGTAGAACCAGTTTCACGAACCTTGTCCACATCATCAAGTCGACATTTAGCTGATGATGCATACAAGGGTTCGTGAAACCATTTCTACATTTATAAACAGTAAGTGGAGAAATAAGAGTTTGATTGAGTAGTGTTTAACTCCTGTTTTTATTACCGAGGTACCATAGATGGTGCAATAAGAGTGTTTAGTTTGACTCAATCATACGATGATCTTAAGTATAGATTTAAATGTTATTTACTGTCTACGTTCCTGGACATGTTAATAAATAATGTACTGTAATAAACTGACATTGAACAAGTATTGGAAAATAAATGCAACTAATAACAGGGCATAGAACTGTTTCGTTTATAACTTGTCATGTACCTTATAAGTCTCAATAGAACTGTTTCAACCACAACTGTGAAAAGGTTATGGAATTAGTTCATTCCAGCATCAGGGGATAAAGGATCCTTGTGCAGCTAGGAAGAAGAAATTAAATTATCATATATCAAATTGACTGTCTTGTGACCAGATGTATAATGAATGGACAACAAAATTGACATCCTTTCCTAGATATAGCCTTGTTATCCAAACATTTATAATGTATAACTTTTTTTATTAAATCTTTAAAACATCAGGTTTAGCAGCTTTTCCTGTGATAGTGAATTATTCTTCTATCACACTATCTGCATGTAAAAATAAAATAGGGTGATTCTGCCCTAGGCTTTATGCACACTTTCTCAGGCTCTTGTACACTTTAGCTATTTTACTTTGTCTGGAGCAGTATGAATCATACCTTTGCTTAAAATGTTATATTGATCAAGAAGAATCTCTGTTATATGTGATATACTTTATGATACTAACAAACAGATACAATGGAATTACCTTAGCAGTGAGGTTTTCGTATAATTTAACATACAAAGAGATCTGTTAGCAAATATTTTAGTTACATAATATATAAATGGCACAATAACACTGGGCACATAAAATGGGACTGACTATATTTATGTATATCTTTTTTTCTTTGTTACAGCAAATGTTTATCTCAATGTCCAAATTATTATCGAGATGTGTTAACATATGTATGTGGTGGTGCAGCAGTGTTTGGTTTGGTTATGCTGGCTACTTTGGCTCCGTTTCAAATAGGAGTTGAAAGAAAAGGTATGCAAAGATTCCAAAATTATTACATGAGTTAAATGGAAAATTAATATTAAAAATAAACCTTTCAAGAAAGATCTAAACTAAAAATAAGTGTAGCTATATTTAGTGGATGATTGACATGGGAGGAATATTTGTATCTTCCAGGATTTTTACTAAACATGTGTTGTAGTTTAACTGTAATAAATGCTTAGTACCTAAAGCAAATAATTTTCACTGGTCAACATATTTTGGTGCCTCGAATGGTAGACTTATTTCTAAGTATATTTGTCCCACCGATTCCAAAAATATTCAATATTTCCCTATCAGCCCTTGTTTTTTCGATGTCATACACCACTAATATCAATTACAAATGTCATATACCACTTTTCACTCTGGTAATCTATAAAAAATCAGGGTATTTTAATGTAGTGTTTTAATTAATCTCCTTTTAACATGAAAAAAATGCATTATAAATTAAAGAAAAGAGTACCACTAATATACTTCAAATCAAAACCACAAGTTTATGACACAAACATTCTAGTCATTCGACAAGTACAACAAATCACAAATCTAAATTTTTTTTGGGGGGAGGGAATAATGTTTAATGCATGTTTTTACTATTGAGGCACCACAGGTGTAGGCACTGATGGTACATGAAATGAAATGATAAAAATTGGGAAAGGAGTATTTTTTTAAGAAAGGAAGCGTTCCAGGCCTAAGTTTAGGTGTTTCCCCAGCATTTGCCATGGGCATTATTCAGTCAAGAAATCAAAATAATAAGTAAACAAATACATATGCATTTGAAGTGTTTTTCCATAATTCATATTCATACTCTCTCTTTCTCTTGCAGTCTTTTGTTTATTTACTTTTTATTCAACTGTTTATTCAACAGATAAGGATGAAGAAGGTTCATCCTCAGGATTGGTCCCAGGCTGTGAGGAGGAACCAGAGATAACTTTTTCACATGCCAGCATTCAAGATCAGCCTGTTGTTTCATAATAATAGCAGCAATAATGGAGCTAGTGAGGGGCTGTGAGTAGGAATATATAGTGTAAAATATAAATATTTATAGGATTAGACTGTAGTATTACTAATGATTAGCTTTGTTGTGTTTAAAATGCAGTTGTCAACATGCCTTTTGGATTTCATGTTGTCAGCTTTATAATTCCTCCTGCAGGTTTGTATGAAGAGAATATTACCTAAAATGTAAGAACACTTCAATTTTAAACAAACTTTTAATTCTAAATTGGTGACAGTCCTATTTTGTTAGCAGATTAGTGGAAATTCCTGCAACCTTCACACTTGAACACGTTCAAGGTATGTTGACAGTGAACTTCTATTAAATGCAGAACATAATAAAAGTTATTGTCTTCAGAAAACCATCTTTTAGCCACAATCCTTAAAGAATGCATGAAAAGTATGCTGCTGAATATTTATTTATTTATTAATAATTAATACATTCATTTATTTATTTAATGGGTAGTAACAAAGAAGGGAAAAATGTTTTGCATGTGGTGTAAATTTAACTTCTCCCATGTAAAAACCATTAATACATTTTATTTAATAGCTTTGTATCCACAAGAGCAGTATTTTTTCAATGATAAACCTTAAAATTGTAGCACATTTTTACAGTTGGGAATTTGTACACTCATTAAGAAAAATAAACATTTTTGGGGGGCTTAAAATTAAGCAGATGGGCTAAACTGTGCACTGTAACCTTGGGACAGAAACCATAGTGAGGATAGCTGGTAGATTTTGAAAAGAGAAGTTTTTCGTTTGTTATATACTTAAGCATACTTGAATTATATTTTAAGCATTTAGGAAAATGGTGACTGTAGTTGTGAACTTCATCAGGAGATATCATACCTCTTTCTGAGAAAAACTGATTCAAAAGACATTGAAAAATTGAATGAGAAATTGCTTGTATTGAAAAACCTGTTGAAAATTTGAGAATGTAATCAAAAGAAAGGGGATGAGAGAAAAAAGGGGGACATACGTAGTAAACCTACTGTGTTTTAAGCACTTTTCATATCTAAGGAATTTTATAAAGGCAGGCTAGTTAGTGCTATGGACAGTCTTCTATCTTTTTGAGGAAACCAAAGAAAATAACCAAAAATTTGTTTCTTTGGCAATAGCTTACTTTAGATGCTTTATTTTTAATTTTATTGTTTTGTATGCAATTTTATATCATGAATAAGATTTAATTCACTTGTAACATGCTGTAAATAGAACTCCATCAAAACATTTTATTTGTGAATCTCTCTCTGTCCTTTCATGTAGTCATAGTAATCATAATTGAATTAATGAGGAAACATTTGTGGTCTTCATGTGTTTAAGAAAGAATTAACTGTTGCTCATTTTAATTTTTCACTTTTCTTTTACATAGTTCTCTATTTGAAAAATAAAGCTGAATGTGCCTTTTTAGCATCTGCAAATATTAATACAAGTTTTAAATTATGCCTTTGTGTTGCTGCATATCATAAATTGTCAACAAGGTTATGGAACTGCTTCAAAATACGGTCATTAGTTCATTATGCCCTTCTTGACTAAAGGAGTGTCCTACAACTGAAAATATATAGTACATGTACCCTATCTCTTCACTGTCTGTATATATTCACTCGTAACATCACATCTACACCAATTATCTACTATATATGTCTAATTGTTCTGAAGTACTTATTTACAACTTAGAACTGTTAATTGAAACTTGAAACAATTGAAACAGTGAAGTTAATCATATAATTGAAATCATACAATGTCTTACCTGGAGGAGACTGGAACCTGGGTCATCTCAATCATAAGCTTAGACCATTATGCTACAAGAACCATGCTGAAGTAAGTTTCAAAATGTTCCTCATATAGTATCTAACTTAAAACCTCTCAAAATGTATTAATAGTTCTGAAAAAGTGAGCCCATTACTAACAGAATACAGATTACTAAGAATAAATGATGAAGTAAAGTCAGAAATGAGTGTAAATTTAACTTCAGTTGTTGTGAAATACCAAACATATCAAGTAACATTTGTAGACAAAGTTACAGGAGCACATATAAATACCATAGAATTCACATGGTATTACTTCAAGAAAAAATTACCAGCATATAATAGAAAAACGGCATTGTTTCCTGGTTATATAACAATGTATACATTTGAAAAATTATGTATTCACAAGAAACAAGACAAATATGTAACTTTTTTAGAAACAGTTACAAAACAAAAGTGATAAAACCAGCCCCAGCCTATGTATGAATGCATTTATAATGTTCCTGTTTTTCTCCAGGGTACTCTGTTCCATAAAACCATAAATACAAAAATGCATCATTAGTTCATTCACTAACATAATTTTCTACAACTGAAAAATGCACTAACCGGACAATTGCACCTCCTCCAGGTTGGATTTAAGAATGGGCAATATAACTGGGATACTAGCACAATTTTAGTGAAAACTTGGAAAAATTAAATTCGCAATTAATTCATTTACACACACTAACCTATTGCTAGCCACGGGTAAATCCTAGAAACTGGTGGACCCAGTGGTTTTCGCATTTAATTCATATACTCACACTAACCTAACACTAATCTCGGGTAATCCAAGAAACCGGTGAACCCAGTGGTTTTCTGTGGTGAGCGTAGGTTGTCAGGCCATAGCTTGCCTCCTTTACGTAAGTATAATTTGATGGTAGATTGTGCAAAACTAAGTCATTGGCTAATCTATTGTAACGTAAAGAAAGCACAATGTTCTGGGGTATGGAAAATATTGGAAATGAGTAAAATGTGTTTTATTTGTGTAAAAAGTGTACCCCTAATATGTAGGAAAGTGCAGTAAATATGTTTTATATCCTACATTGATCTTATTGCAGATCAACTTAACACATAAGAATTCTATAGTGTTATCTATCCATGCAAAAATAATGACTAAAATATAGCATATGTAAATGTAAAGTGCACCACTCTACATAATCTATGGGCATTATGGACAGGAACAGTGTGCACGCTTGCGTTACTTGTAGAAAATCAATGAACAAAACTTTTAATGTTGATATTACTGCTGAGATATGTGAAACAAGTGATGAAGGGAGTGAAACAACCTAAATACATGATGACCGTATTCTGAAAGTTAACCAAAGCTATAATAAATTGTGCAATTAAAACAGCAAATTTAAAATGTTGAAAAATGTGCAAAATATGGTATAACTAAGATTACTACAGCCTAATCCTATGATTATGTTATAATTTTTTATCAGATTATGTGATATTTTTAGTACACAAAATATATTTATATGTATAATTGATAATCAAGCACATAATGTGTGATAAATGTATTATCTGTATAAAGTTGTTTAAAATATTCAGCACAAAGCTAATCTTAAAAAAAAAAAAGCTTAAGAATGCTCATTATAAGGCTGTCACTAAGAATGTTGTATTGCATTTTTTAAGCATTATATATTATACTTCTGGATATAGTTCTTCCCATACTGATCCATCTTACAGCTTTCCTCATGAACATTCCTGGCAGATTTATGGTTCAACAGCAGCCAAAGCATTTAAGAATACTGCAAAATTTATGGTTTCTATGTAAGTTTTTATCATGAGTACCATCAATTGAACTACATTAACTGCCTGAGGACACTATATGCTCTGTGTACCTAAGTTATCCTGGTTCCCAAAAGACCCCTGTGACATAATAGAGTTCAGCATGGAATTTATAAATTAGAAAAGTGCCTATATATTGATAACATTGATGCATACTGTACAAAATGAAGTATGTTTACTAAACTGTATAATATGATACTACACTTTTAATGGCCTGTGTTTAAATTCTATCCATCATTGTTCAGCAACTTCTCTATAGTAATTGTACTGGGGGTATGCAGTGTTCTCAGGCAAAGTTAGTGGTTGAAATGTAACAAAGAAGCAGATTAATTTATGTGACAATGCAATAAACTACTCGAGCAAATAGCTAGTGTAGTAAATGATTTTTGGAAAATGATTTCATATTCAAGAAGCTCTTACTGTTGTTTATTAGGTAGGTAGGAAAAAAAAAAGACAAAATTCTGAAATTGTGGGTAAAATATATTTATGCAGACTTAGCATTTATTTAAGTTTCTTTAATCAGTATTTATTAAAACAGTTCTTAGTACCTGTTCAAGATAATTTGTTACCTCAACTGCTGTCAAATGAGGATCTTTCAAAACTCAAAGTTAAAAAATCAACATCTCTAACGGATTTAAAAATTATATATGGAACTAAACACAGTGAAGCTAATCATTTGATTTAATTTTATGTCATCTAAACACTCTTAATGCTTCACTTGTCATAAAATGTGGTACATGTTTCGAAGACGTTTGTCTTCTTCCTCGGCCACGGGATGACTGATTGGAGACTCGATTTGACCTGTAGATGTACGGTTTTGCCCTGGTGGCAAAATGATGAAACTAAAGTTTTTGTTTCCTTCTTCCGGAATGTCAAAGTTCATTATACGATCTCGGTGTTTGTAAATGTGAATTTTTTCCCATGTAGCCAATTCTGTAGATCCCTGTACTGCTTTTAACAATTCTACTTTTTTAATTATGTCATGATTTTCTGTCCAAAAATGATATTCCCAACTGATATTCCCTAGGTCATTTGATCCATTAAGTTTGTCATAAATGTTGTGTTCCTGAAACCATCTCAGAACTCACGAAACACTTGGAGGAGTTGTTCCAAACATCCCTATTGCATAACAATAGCTGCATCCATTATCAATTAATGCAATAGCTTTTAACCTGGTTCTATGACATCTTTTACAATTTTTTTTTAAATGGTGTTTAACGCCTGTTTTTACTACTAATGCACCACAGGCGGTGGACACTGATGATACATGAGATGAAATGATATATTGGAAAGAATTTTTTTTTTAAGGAAGGAAATGTTCCAGGTCTAAGTTTAGGATATCTCCCGGGCATTTGCCAGTTATGAAGACTGAAGAAAACCTGGAAAAAACCTCAGTCAGGGAGGACGGTCCTGGTGGGATTCGAACCCCAGACCTCCCGCTCACAAGTCTGCACCTTAACGACCTTGGCCACCTGTGGCAGTATTTTTTACAGTACCTAACCTCTTGAAACCATTGCAAAAACTGAGTGAAAAATCACAGTATGCACTCACAATATGCTTTGTTGTAAAATTGCACTAATATTGGATTGATAGATTTGAGCAGGTTTGAAAAAGTTCACAGGGGCATCACACCAACACTAAAGATCAAACAAAATGTATGAGAGGGTAGCTCTTAGAGCCAAAAGATTTGTATTCTTGTTTGTGAATAAGCATATAAAAATATTCAGTAATGAATGTAAATGTATAGGATACAACAACACATTACAAATATAACAATAATTTCTTTCTGTTGTGTAGTGCTCTTTCGCCCAACAGTATGTGTATTTTTATATATATAATATAAATGAAAAATAAAAATAAACTAACACTATTAACAATGTAACAAATTAACAGTAATAATAAAAGTAAATAAGGATAAAACACTTAGATAAAGTCACACTTGAAATTGCTATGTTTCGAACTACTGGAGTTCTTCTAAGGCAAGAAACTAGACAAGTGAAGGTGATAAAAGTAAATATTGAGTATCAAAGGTAACGTTATGCATGGAAACAGATGAAAATAGAAATGAGAGTGTGGGAGGAAGAAAATTAATATGTAAGATTTAAACCAGGTGGTATATGCGCTTTATGTAAAAATATAGTTGCCATTTCTCTATCTCTGAGTAAACTTTCAGAGCATTGTTTAGGTAATGCATCAATAAGTGTTAGATTAAAAGCATCATCAAAATCCTTACAGTGAGATAAGGCATGTTGGGCAACCGGCAAGGGAGACTTGGTTTTAACAGAACGTCTATGATTATTCATACATAGCAAAACAACAGTAGAAGTTAATTGAAATCATTTTATGATATAGTCGAACTACACACTCTTATGCTTCACTTACTTGTCACTATTGTAGACCGGTTTCGAGATAGTGACAAGTAAGTGAAGCATAAGAGTGAAGCATAAGAGTGTGTGTGTGTAGAGTGTGTAGTTCGACTATATCATAAAATGATTTCAATTATATGATTGGCTTCACTGTGAATGTTCCAATTAACATTTTTAGTAGAAGTTAAACCAATGTAAAATGCTTTGCAAAGCTTACAAGATAACATATATACAACGTTCTTGGAAGAACAGCTAGCAAATGAAGAAATGTTAAATTCTCTGGATAAATTAGGGCTGTGGAATGAATTGCACAGCATAATTAGTGCACAGGTTTTACATTTAGAATGTTGGCAAGGATATGAGCCTGCAAAGGAACATGGTAAATCGCAGGGGATAGGTTACAGTGAAATATACTTATAAGGTTAGGGGGTGTTCTGAAAGTAAGGCGGGGTTCAAATTTAGAAAAATTATTTAAAGATAGATGCATTAACAAAGTATTGTGACATTCTTTCAAAATAGGTCTGATGCTTTCAATTCCAGGTACGTAACTAGTAACAAGGTAAATGAAGTTCTTGTTAGAAGTTTTAGGTTTGCATTGGAAAGTTTTGTGCGCTGGGATTATATGGGATTTTAAAAGAGCGGAAGGATAATTTTGGTCTTAGAACTTTTGAGCTAGGTTTTTAATATACTTGTCAAGAGATGAAAAGTTGTTACAAAGATGATGACCATGGATTGAAAGAGAAAAAGGAATAGATCTTTTGATATGCAAGGGATGACAGCTATCAAAATGAAGATACTGTTGTAAATTGGTAGGCTTAATGTGCACAGACGTAAGAAATATCAATATCTAGGAAAGTAGCAGCATTGGGAGAGACAAAAGAAGTGAATCAAATAAGTGTACTTACGAAGCTGTTGACAATGGAGTGGTATATATATAAACAATGTATACAGTTTTTTTCACACTAACTCCATTCACTTACATAAATTTGGAACATATGTTTCGGGAGCGATCCCTCCCATCTTCAGCCTGTTGACAAATTTATTTCTATTTATGAAATAGAATGTGCAGAGTGCGACAAAAAATACATTGGAAAAACGAAGAGGAATTTGGGAATCCGGAAAAAAGAACACTTCAGAAATATTCGCTTAAAACAAATTGATAAATCAGCAATAGCAGCGCACTTTTGGAATAAAAATCATGAAATTAAATCAGAGATAAAACTACTTAAACAACTTCATAATGCAATAGAACTTTCCACTTGGGAAAACATTTTCATTACAAAAAATAAAGATAATTTGATGAATTTCGATATCCCTCCATTGGATGAACTCAGCAAATTCCTAATAATACCAACAGATGCCGCCACAAGAACATCAAGAGACCCAACCGCCACGTTTAACGACAGTTTGTCAACAGGCTGAAGATGGGAGGGATCGCTCCCGAAACATATGTTCCAAATTTATGTAAGTGAATGGAGTTAGTGTGAAAAAAACTGTATACATTGTTTATAAAAAGAAGTGAACTTTACTGAAAACTTGGAATTAAGATTAGTAAGGAACTGCTTGAGAGATTCTGAGCCATGAGTCAAAAGCACAAATATATCAATATATCTCAGCCATAATAATGGTGCCAAAGGTTCTGACTTAAAAAATTCTTCCTTTAAATGAGCCATAAAAAGATTGGCATAAGAAGATGCCATTCTGGTGCCCATCGCAGTACCTCTAATTTGTAGATAATGTTTATTATCAAAACTAAACGCATTGCGAGTGAGTACCAGATAAGCAAAATGACAAATGAAATCTGTGGAAGGGGTTTGAGAAGGTGCTCAAGAGTCCAAGAAATGTCTAACAGCAGCTAATCCTTCATGATGGGGAATGTTAGTATGGAGTGATGTCACATTGATAGTGGCCAGAAGTATATCAGAATGTGCCGAAGGGTCAACTTTCTTTAGTAAACTCAAAAAATGGAAGGAATCTTTTATATAAAAGGATAATTTTGGTCTTGGAACTTTTGAGCTAGGTTTTTAATATACTTGTCAAGAGATGAAAAGTTGTTACAAAGGACAAAATAATGTGCTTTCCAACATAAAAAGCATCCAACTGTTTCCCTGAACTCCACTTATTAATTCCCCTCATTGTTCATGGCTTTGAATTTGTGCAGCATTAGCCTTTATGTATATCATCAGCCAAGCTCTAGTTTATGTTTCATTTACAACCACTTTAGAACAGGTTTATCATACTAGGAAGAAAATAAAATACAGTCTATGAAATAAATTAATAGATTCCATTTTATTTAAAATTAATCCAAAGCATGTAGGTATATTTTATAAAGTTTCCCAGATATTTCGGTTACCACCAATGGGTGCAATTATTTATCTGAGTATTGAAAACTAATTGGGCTAAAAACATGCAGTTTTAATGAGCATGCTACAAAATTCCCTATCTACCCACCAGCATTAAACAAAACAGGAATATTGTCATTTAATAAAAAATTTATTTACAAGAGAGGATTAATTCTGCAAGAAGCAGGAACCAGTAATCGGGGTGGGATGGGGTAATGCTGCACATCTCTGAATTGGCAATAAACTGGTCAACCAGGAACTGATGATAGGAGCGATGGCCCCTGAAACTAGTCTTCCATTTTATTGAATTTTAGTGGTGTGTATGTTACAATTTCGACTCGCATTTTTTAAAATGTTAATATTTGACACCACTGTTACAAAAGCTCACTATATTTTATACAATTATAGCTAACAAGCCCAAATAATATGAATTTTATTAACTAGTTACCAATTTTGTTTCTCGGAAATTGAAATAATTAATCTTGTTGCAGTATTAAATGTAATAAGCTCAAATACAGTAAAATCTTGTTTCTGGCAACCTAAAATAATTAAATCTGGAAGAAGTATAAAATGTAATAAGTGCAAATAAAGTAAAATCTCTCATATCTGGCAACTATGGGATAAAGCTAATGCTTGATAATCAAGTTTGCTGAATAACTGGATAATATTTGTAGGTAGTTCGAAATATAGCAATTTCAAGTGTGATTTTATTTTAGTGTTTTATCCTTTCTACTGTTATAATTACTGTTAATTTGTTACATTGTTAATAGTGTTACTTTATTTTTATTTTATATTATATATTTATATTCTCAACACAGAGACTGAAAGGAGGACACATTACTCAAGAACTTGTCATATATTACTTCAAATCTTACTATAGATAACAATATTTGTATATAGTAATAATCCTATATTTGTAATAAATTACAGTGTAGTGTACGGAAGTATCATGATATATGACAGTAAATGCTATTATATTGCTGTTGAAAAAGGATCTAGAAGGATTATTTATCTTAAGAACAAATAAGAAATGCTGTATAAAAATGCTGTTTACCTGTATTAAAATAAAAAGTACTACACAATAGATAACATGCAGAAATTTGCTCATTTGGCTAAGTGGCTGAGCTTTCACTTTTTACAGACATAGATAGTATATAGGATTTAAAATCCTTTCTATATCATTGATTGTTCAGTACCATTGTAACAGTAAATGCATATGACGTATGAATTCGGATAAGATTTTATTTTACAAAGAGGCTTAAAGTTATTGTATATCAATGAAATACCTTACATTGTCTTTCCAATTTGGATCTTTTGATTTAGCCTACATATATATGAGGATCAGCCAGAAAGTAACGACTTCTATTGCTCTCTTAATTTACAAGAAAACTAAAGGAAATTTACAAAGCATGTAACCACAACTTTCATATTAATTGCTCTCTTTTCACTGTAATCTCTATCCTTTTCAATGTCTTTTGACATTGGTTAACAAAGGCATGTATACCTAAGTGAAATTCACTGTTCTGAGCACGAGATACATTTTGTAAGTTGTCATCCAGTGGTCGGGACAAATTATTTTATTGACTTGTTCCATGTTATGTGCAGTCATTGCAATGGCAGGAGGCTGTCCCTTTTCATCAGCCAGTGAACCCAGCATCTAACAGTGCATCCCCATAAACATTCTTGAGCTTTTCATGAATGTGAATTGTTGTTTCACATTCTGCATTCTGGAATTCTATCACAGTTCACTGTCGTAATGCACACATTAATGTCAATCTTTTTGTAAAATCCTTACTGTTCTGCCACCTGTTGATGTAAGAAGCTGCTATTGCCAAGGGCTATAGAAGAAGGTATGGGAAATTGTACCAAATCAAAGTTTCTAACATTACTATGTTATTTAAAGAGAAAAAAAAATTAGGAGGCATTACTTTCTGACAGCCTCACACTATGCAGTTAACCTTCATCTTATGTATTATTTAAGTTGGTCAAAACTTTATAAATATAAGTATTAATTAACTGTTAGTTTTAGCTATTTATACTCATTGATGTATACACTTTTTACACTTCTGTTCAGTAATGCTTTGTTTGTGCAAAAATGACTTAATAGAGTTTATTTGTGCTATGGCTTAACTTGAAATCAATCCTACATCTGTCTCTGCTCACAATTACAATATGTTATATATGAGAAGCATTAAATATAAATAGCAGTCAGCAGCTTTTAATTTAGAGAAATATGTATAGTTTGAATTTAAGGTTAAATATAAAGGGCTCTGTTTGCTCACATGCATTGTTTTATATCTTGGATACCATGCATACCACTGTTGACAATGCCTGTACTTCAGCTCTACTTCGCTTTATCAAGACCTTGAAAGTTGCTTTCTGAATCTGTTTCCTCCCAGTCTCATGACTGATGTTGAGAAATATATCTACTTAAAATCTAAAATATTTGCATTAAAATGCTGAATATGAACTTAAAATGTCAGAATGTGCATTTACATATGCACTCTAAAAGCTTGAGAACCTGGAAACTTGTTCATTGTTTCAGATCCCATTGGGCAGGGAGAGGAGAGGGAGTTTTATAAGGGAAACTATTTAAATTATTAAGTTTAACATTAAATTATAATTTCTTAATTATTCCAAATAATTCAGTTTTCATACTTTGTAATACAATAATCTTTTCCATGTTTCTATGATCATCCTCTCAGTCCATACATTGCGATTCTCAACCTTTCCAAAAATTTCTAATACAGCCTTAAAAACATTAAGAAGAGATAAGTCCTTTTCTTTTACAGAGGGAAAAGAAATGTAGGTGACCTTTTATAAAAGATTTTAAAACATTAAAATACTATTGCATAATTAATTAATATTCCAACTCTTCTTACTATAGCATACAGGCAACACTTTCTTGGACAGGGTTGTCCTAAGTAAAATTTACATCTTAATGCACTTCTTGAAAAACCCCATTTAATTTTGGATTTTATAAATTCGTCCATTATATCTCAACTCTAATGAACACTTCACAAAAGTCATAGTTGAAATAATCTGCCAAATTGTCTTGTCTTCTAAACAGCTACCAAGAAATATCTGTTTTCTTTCAGTCATTTTGTTTTTGTGTGTCTATTTGTTGCACCACTAAAATTTTTGTAACCTAGAAAGAAAAATTTTCACAAGTGCTTCCTAACAAGTATTATGCATAGTTTCAAGTTTCCATATAATTCTTAAAAACTGAAATAGAAAATCAAAATACTAACCCAACCTAATCAAATTAAAACTTGATAAATATTGAGCATTAAACACACACACACATGCACGCACTCTCTCTCTCTCTCTCTCTCTCTCTCTCTCTCTCTCTCTCTCTCTCTCTGTGCATATGTGATAAAGTACAATATTTCCATCGCTGTTCAATCATGGATAATATTTTATCCATCGTTGAATTTAGGAATTTTTCTGGATCTTTATTCTGGCATTCTGTATATTTTTCATGCTGCTGTCTCCAGCTTCACACTTATGTCTTTTTCTTGTCAATGCATAGATTGCCAAGCTTACCAAATTTCTGCTATGTAGAAAAAGATGGCTCTGATGCATGTTACATATTTTACCTAAGTCCAGAAAGCAAATATGTCATTAGAATCAAAATATACTCTAAGCCAAATATGCATCAATCATCAAATTAAACAAAAATGTAATTATTAACTTTTATTAAGATATATAGTGCCAATATGAATCTATATTTGCACATATTTTTCATCACTACCCATGACATATTAATTCATTTGCCAGGATGGTTAGAAAGTTGATTTTAAAGCAGCTGTTCGTTTGTAATTATTGGTCCTTATAAACCTACAATACACAGAATGCTAAATGATATAGGACAAGTCTCAAAATATTTGAATTTATATAACTTAACTTCAACATCTTTGCCAATGTAGTTAACTCTTATAATAAAATAAATTTTATTTTATGCAGTATAAATACTGTCAACATTATTTAAAAACTAATTTAATGAGTATAAACAGTGATCAAATAAATGTGCCATTACTGCCATTTTAAATAAAGTTAAATTTTCAATTGCTTTAATTTGGAGTGGTAATTTCAATGGTATAATTTGATGGACCTTTGAGTTGCACTATTTTGATATGTTTTGGTGTTGGTTCTCATTACATGAAGATCTGCTTTTCTTCTTGCATTGTGTTGATGTATTCCTTCATTTGTTATAAGTGATTCCTTTGCTACAAACTTTTTTCTTATTAATAATATTGCCTCATTAATGTACATGCAGGAGAGTGGCAAGATTCTCAGTTTTAAGAAAATTAGTTAGCAGGAAGATTTCTGATTAGCACCGGCTATTATTTGGATTATTTTTTTCTGCATTCCAAATACTTTCTTGGGTGGGGAGAGTTACCTCAAAACAAGATGCCATACTTCAGTCAGATGTAAACATAAGCAAAATAAACACTTCTAAGTGTATCAAGATTTACATTTTTTGCTAAATTCCTGAACAGATACCCAGCTAACACTAAGCTTTCATTAAATTTTCAGTCTGCTTATCCCATTGTATGCCATTTTCCATTATAATTTCAAGGAATTTAATACTACTTTCAGTTTCATATAGTTATTATTAAAAATTATTGCCGGTTTTGATATTTCCCTTTTTTTGCTTAATGTGAAAATGCATTGCAAGTGCCTCACATCCCATACATTCCATAATAATGCTTGTATAATCAGCATATTGAATGATAATTTAGGTAGAAAAGTTTCTTTTCAAATCATTCATAAAAAGTAAAACCAGCACTGGATCTAGTATTGAGCCAGTACTCCAAGTTTTACCTCTTGTTTGTTTGAGTGATGCAATTAATTTTCCTTCTATTCATATATGTGACCTTTGCCAATTGTTGTCTTCCATGTAAATATGGTTTTACCCACTTGAGAGCATGTCCCCTTATGCCAGCTTTCTCTAGTTTAGCATAAAGAATTTCATGGTTTAACATGTCGAAAGCTTTGGAGAGATCAAAAAATATCTTGTGAATCTTCCTTTGCTGCATAAATGTTATTTTACATACAAAGAAGCCTATGTACAAGTGGAATTTATTCAGAACTTTCCTGATCAATTGTCTCCTTCCAGAACTGCAATTCATGATAATTTGCATCAATTTTAATCAATTGGTCCAGTGCAAAATAAACAACTTTAGTGGAAGTATACAATTTTAACAAAGGAAATATTAAACAATTGGTATAAGTTGAACATTTGCCAATAAAATCATTCCCAATATTAGCCCAATTGGGTTTTGAAATGTAAAGATAAACTTAACCAATGAAACCAAAATGAATTGAGTCAATCAAATGTATTTTCCCAATACAATACAATTCCTATGGTGGTCACATGCTTAGTAACCAAGTTATAATCCTTTGCATTAATAAATTAGGTTTATAACTTAAAGCTATTTATATCAACTCTTCTCAAATTTTTAATGAATTGACACACCTATACGAACAGTAAGCTAATTTGAGCTGCTAAGCAGCAAACATTAAGGAATAATGGCTTTTTTAGTATTGGCATCCTATGGGGAATCTGTAGCTGGGAAGGTCTAGATGTACTATTATATTATGTGAAAAGAGTGTTTTATTAGCATTCACTCTTGCTATATTCCTGCTGTTTCTACGATCACAACCACCCAGAATGGTAAACAGATATTTAGTTACCATATTAATTTTGTTCATTGTTAAATAATTTATATTATTTATTTTTATTTATTTGTTCATTCATTCATTCATTCATTCATACATATACTTATTGATCACATACTATAATAAGGGACACATCAGGTACAAATGTAATAGGATACAGAAGTGGATATTTTACAAGAGAAGAAATTAAAATAAAATGTAAATACTTTTAAACCCATTCATTACAAAGATTATGAATGCACACCATACATACACATGTATTTCATAAGAAAAAGAAAGTCATATTCGATGTACTTAAGAAATTCACCTTTTTGTTATTTTTATTCTAGAGAAAATATTTAATATTTTTTTATTTAGACAGTTATATTAATAGCAATTGAAAATGTTGGAGAAGTCATAAACATACAGCACCAAATGCTTTTGAAAACTATAACATTTTATTTTTTCAGAGCTTAGTAAATGCCATACAGTATTGAAAATTAGCAAAAATATTGTATGTTTGATTTTTTCTGCAATGTGCTGAATAGTCATGTAATAGAAATAGTAATTCTAATGAAGAAATGTTGAACAGAACAGGAGTTAGATTAATTACTATTACTATTATTAAAGACCATGAATTGAATACAGCTTGATACTTGTTAAAGTTCTGGATCTGCAGATTATTCTAAAACAACATACTTAATAACTTTACCATCTATAAATTGGAGAAAAATCTTTGTAATTTAGAAAAAGAATAATATTGTGTGCATTGCTCAGAAATGCATTATAATATTTGTATTGATTGCTCATTTTGTTTTGTTACCAATATAAAGGTACAATTATAGTAATGTATAGTGTTAATGTTGATAACAAAAATAACAATCATGTTTTATTACTTTCTGAATTTTAAAATGGGATTATCTTTGGCATAGTTAAAATGTAATGGTTTTTATTGTTGAATAATCTTATTTTAATGCTAAGGTTGTATAATAACTGTAATAAACAACACAATATTATGTATAAAATGAAGATATACCTTTGTTATTAAATTGAGCTGATGGAGTACAGGAATTTCATAAATATAATGAAATAATTTTCAGTAGTTAGCAAGAAAAAGGTGAGTTTAATAGTTGAGTATAGGTGTAACTTGTGGCCTCACTTTAGAGAGAAATATAGATTTTATTTATATATCATAAAAATCAAATACAAAGTGAACAGTTTAGTAGGTTAGCACCCCAGTACTGATGTACAAATTGCCTGAGCAAGTCCATGGTGAAACTGGCATTATGGTTTGTAATGTCTACCTAACTGCTCATATATGAAGTCCTCCAAAATAGCTTGTATATTAACTACTTTATAAAAGAAATAAAACTACCCACATATTTCCTGGAAAAATTATTTTTATTTCTTTTTAGGTCACTATACATGCACATTATTTTTTTTACTAAAAATTCCTTGATATGAGATTGATTAATGCTTTTTCATGGATTTTTATGAAATAATGTTGTACATCATGAAATAGATCTAATTAAATAATTTCATAAAACAAATATTTTTTATATTTCTTGTTAAACAGTAATTTGTGCATTATGCACAAATTAAATTATTTACACTATTTCTAGCAGCTTAGAAACATTTTCATCATTTTATACTGAAGTAAGTTCATATAATAGTCTCTGTATATTCCATCATGTACTTGCATATATTCAATAGGTCCGTTTTTTCTCCATGTTAAAGAAATCAATTCGGCATACATACAAAAGAGCTAGAGGGGTGGAATTAGGATGATAATATTGTGGCTAATTTCTTCTGGTTCTCTTTGCTAGACAATGATACTGTCAAAACCGAATAATATTATTATTGTTTAATGATATGAAAACTGCATTGGGGTAATCTGATATAAACTTGAGTCAAACAAGGGATGTGATATTTAAGTTAAACTAATTTTAACTTTAATTAAGTTAAATTAAGCTTTTTGGTCTTTTGAATATCACTGAGGTTGACTGTCATTTTGGTTCATCTCCCTTATTGCAAATGGGCTATTCAAATAGACTTCAGCTAGAAATATTTCAACACAGATGGAATCATGGCACCCAATGTTGTTCTTTTCTATTAAGGCAAATGTGGATTGCAAGGCAAAAATCTGTGTCCCAAAACCAGAAATTTCTGTTCAAATTGTGTAAAGTATTTTCTTACAATTAGAACAAAATAATAGTACTCAAATAAGTGTACTTACGAAGCTGTTGACAATGGAGTGGTATATATATATAAACAATGTATACAGTTTTTTTCACACTAACTCCATTCACTTACATAAATTTGGAACATATGTTTCGGGAGCGATCCCTCCCATCTTCAGCCTGTTGACAAACTGTCGTTAAACGTGGCGGTTGGGTCTCTTGATGTTCTTGTGGCGGCATCTGTTGGTATTATTAGGAATTTGCTGAGTTCATCCAATGGAGGGATATCGAAATTCATCAAATTATCCTTATTTTTTGTAATGAAAATGTTTTCCCAAGTGGAAAGTTCTATTGCATTATGAAGTTGTTTAAGTAGTTTTATCTCTGATTTAATTTCATGATTTTTATTCCAAAAGTGCGCTGCTATTGCTGATTTATCAATTTGTTTTAAGCGAATATTTCTGAAGTGTTCTTTTTTCCGGATTCCCAAATTCCTCTTCGTTTTTCCAATGTATTTTTTGTCGCAATCTGCACATTCTATTTCATAAATACCTGACTTTTGTTCTGTTGGCATGTAGTCCTTTACTCTGCAACCTAATAAGTTTTTTATATTAAAATTGTTCTTTGGGGCTAACATAATTCCTTGTTCTTTGAATATCTTTTTGAACTTATTGTGATAAATTGGGTGATATGTGAAACTTTTGAATTTGTACCTTTCTTTGGCACTTTTAAGAGTGGAAACATCTCTTATTGCCTTTTGTTTTTTGGTTTTATTGATGATTTTTATTACTGTGTCTTTGTTGTATCCATTAGTTTCTCCTATCTTTATGATATGTTGGTATTCCAATTTGTACTCTGTTTCTGTGAGTGGAATGTTAACTAATCTGTGTGCTAAACTATAAAACACTGCATATTTATGTGGAATGGGGTTAAAACTGTCATTTTTTATGTAATTTTCTGTGTGAGTATCCTTTCTATGAATTCCAAATGTAAGATAGTTTTCATTTCTTATGATTTTTACATCTAGGAAGGGGAGATATCCCCTTCTTTCTTCCTCTATGGTGAAATTTATAGATTTGTGTTGCAAATTCAGAAGTTTTAGTGCATCCATTGTATGTTTTTTCGGAATTATTGCAAATATGTCATCCACATACCTATACCATGTTTTGAAGATTAGAGGGAAGGCTTTGGTGATATGCATTTCAAATGAACTCATAAAAAAATCTGCTAGAAATGGAGATAACGGGTTTCCCATAGCTAGTCCCGAGACTTGTTGGTAATATTTTTTATTGAAAATGAAGTAATTTTGTTCAATGCAAATGTTCGTAAGTTTTATCAAGTCTTCAATTTCTTGTGTCTGTAGATCTAAGGATTTTAACCATTTCTTTAACATTAGCATAAGTGTATCTTTTGGTATGCTTGGGAATAAGGCTTCTACATCAAACGATACCATTATATTTTCTGCTGTAATTTTGTAATTTTGTATTTTTTCTACCAAATCTTGTGAATTTTTGACACTCAAACTTTGGTATTTTTTCAAGGATTTGAAAATGTCGGTTAATTTTTTTGCTAACAAGTATGTTGGTGAATTGATATTATTGATTATAGGTCTCATGCTGTTGTCTTTTTTGTGTAATTTAGGAAGTGCATACATTCTAGGTAAAACTGGGTTGCTATGTGTGAGTTTTCGTTTTTCGGTAGTGGACAGTATTTTTATTTCATCTAATGTTTTATTCAAGTTTTTAGTGCAGGTTTTTAGTGGATTCTCTGTAATTGGTTTATAATCTTGACCTTTTAACATGGTTTCTATCCTGTTTATGTAGTCTTCTTGGTTCAATATGGCGATTTTATTGCCTTTATCTGTTTTTGTGAATACTACCGGTTTTTCTTTTAGTTGTTTTATTATGTTTATGTAATTGTTGAATTTACTTTGGTTTTTTATTTTCTCTAAGGTTTTTGTACATTTCAATTTGATAAACGATTTTTCATTTTCTTTCAGTTCATTGGTGGCTATATTAATATCCGCGATGTAATCTTCTATTTTTTTGGAGAAACCTACACATGTTTTTAGGCCTTGGTTTAGGAATTTTAGTTCGTTGTTTGAAAATGTGGTGCTTGAAATATTAATTACGTTCTCTGTGGTTTGTGTAACTTTTTTGGGTACATTTTTGGTGTGAAGTTTTCGTAAATTGTTGAACTTCTTTTTCAATTTCTGATTCTTTGTTTTCATTTCGTTGGTTAAATTTTTATGCATATGTTGTTGTACGTTATCCCAAATGTGGAATCCTAAAGTCCTCGAAAGTTTTAAATGTAACTCATAACATTTTAAGTCGGTTTCACTTAGTTTTTTATATTGTATGCTTCTCTCTACTTCAATTACTCTTTTTTCAGCTGCTTTTTGGTGTGGGCTATTGTCTATTTTAACTGTTTTCCTCACGAATTTTGGTGTGATTTTATTTTTTAGGCACAAATTCAGGAATTTTATGTTAGCTACGATGTGTCTTTTTTTAGTTTGAAGTTTCCAAAATGTTTTTAAATCGCGTTTGCAGTAACTGAAGTTCAAATTGTATGTGTTGAGTTTGTTTGTTTGTGTTTCCGCCATTTTGTGTTTACCACGCGGTATAATTGCTTCTAAAGACTTGTATGTCTATGTAACTCAAATAAGTGTACTTACGAAGCTGTTGACAATGGAGTGGTATATATATATAAACAATGTATACAGTTTTTTTCACACTAACTCCATTCACTTACATAAATTTGGAACATATGTTTCGGGAGCGATCCCTCCCATCTTCAGCCTGTTGACAAACTGTCGTTAAACGTGGCGGTTGGGTCTCTTGATGTTCTTGTGGCGGCATCTGTTGGTATTATTAGGAATTTGCTGAGTTCATCCAATGGAGGGATATCGAAATTCATCAAATTATCCTTATTTTTTGTAATGAAAATGTTTTCCCAAGTGGAAAGTTCTATTGCATTATGAAGTTGTTTAAGTAGTTTTATCTCTGATTTAATTTCATGATTTTTATTCCAAAAGTGCGCTGCTATTGCTGATTTATCAATTTGTTTTAAGCGAATATTTCTGAAGTGTTCTTTTTTCCGGATTCCCAAATTCCTCTTCGTTTTTCCAATGTATTTTTTGTCGCAATCTGCACATTCTATTTCATAAATACCTGACTTTTGTTCTGTTGGCATGTAGTCCTTTACTCTGCAACCTAATAAGTTTTTTATATTAAAATTGTTCTTTGGGGCTAACATAATTCCTTGTTCTTTGAATATCTTTTTGAACTTATTGTGATAAATTGGGTGATATGTGAAACTTTTGAATTTGTACCTTTCTTTGGCACTTTTAAGAGTGGAAACATCTCTTATTGCCTTTTGTTTTTTGGTTTTATTGATGATTTTTATTACTGTGTCTTTGTTGTATCCATTAGTTTCTCCTATCTTTATGATATGTTGGTATTCCAATTTGTACTCTGTTTCTGTGAGTGGAATGTTAACTAATCTGTGTGCTAAACTATAAAACACTGCATATTTATGTGGAATGGGGTTAAAACTGTCATTTTTTATGTAATTTTCTGTGTGAGTATCCTTTCTATGAATTCCAAATGTAAGATAGTTTTCATTTCTTATGATTTTTACATCTAGGAAGGGGAGATATCCCCTTCTTTCTTCCTCTATGGTGAAATTTATAGATTTGTGTTGCAAATTCAGAAGTTTTAGTGCATCCATTGTATGTTTTTTCGGAATTATTGCAAATATGTCATCCACATACCTATACCATGTTTTGAAGATTAGAGGGAAGGCTTTGGTGATATGCATTTCAAATGAACTCATAAAAAAATCTGCTAGAAATGGAGATAACGGGTTTCCCATAGCTAGTCCCGAGACTTGTTGGTAATATTTTTTATTGAAAATGAAGTAATTTTGTTCAATGCAAATGTTCGTAAGTTTTATCAAGTCTTCAATTTCTTGTGTCTGTAGATCTAAGGATTTTAACCATTTCTTTAACATTAGCATAAGTGTATCTTTTGGTATGCTTGGGAATAAGGCTTCTACATCAAACGATACCATTATATTTTCTGCTGTAATTTTGTAATTTTGTATTTTTTCTACCAAATCTTGTGAATTTTTGACACTCAAACTTTGGTATTTTTTCAAGGATTTGAAAATGTCGGTTAATTTTTTTGCTAACAAGTATGTTGGTGAATTGATATTATTGATTATAGGTCTCATGCTGTTGTCTTTTTTGTGTAATTTAGGAAGTGCATACATTCTAGGTAAAACTGGGTTGCTATGTGTGAGTTTTCGTTTTTCGGTAGTGGACAGTATTTTTATTTCATCTAATGTTTTATTCAAGTTTTTAGTGCAGGTTTTTAGTGGATTCTCTGTAATTGGTTTATAATCTTGACCTTTTAACATGGTTTCTATCCTGTTTATGTAGTCTTCTTGGTTCAATATGGCGATTTTATTGCCTTTATCTGTTTTTGTGAATACTACCGGTTTTTCTTTTAGTTGTTTTATTATGTTTATGTAATTGTTGAATTTACTTTGGTTTTTTATTTTCTCTAAGGTTTTTGTACATTTCAATTTGATAAACGATTTTTCATTTTCTTTCAGTTCATTGGTGGCTATATTAATATCCGCGATGTAATCTTCTATTTTTTTGGAGAAACCTACACATGTTTTTAGGCCTTGGTTTAGGAATTTTAGTTCGTTGTTTGAAAATGTGGTGCTTGAAATATTAATTACGTTCTCTGTGGTTTGTGTAACTTTTTTGGGTACATTTTTGGTGTGAAGTTTTCGTAAATTGTTGAACTTCTTTTTCAATTTCTGATTCTTTGTTTTCATTTCGTTGGTTAAATTTTTATGCATATGTTGTTGTACGTTATCCCAAATGTGGAATCCTAAAGTCCTCGAAAGTTTTAAATGTAACTCATAACATTTTAAGTCGGTTTCACTTAGTTTTTTATATTGTATGCTTCTCTCTACTTCAATTACTCTTTTTTCAGCTGCTTTTTGGTGTGGGCTATTGTCTATTTTAACTGTTTTCCTCACGAATTTTGGTGTGATTTTATTTTTTAGGCACAAATTCAGGAATTTTATGTTAGCTACGATGTGTCTTTTTTTAGTTTGAAGTTTCCAAAATGTTTTTAAATCGCGTTTGCAGTAACTGAAGTTCAAATTGTATGTGTTGAGTTTGTTTGTTTGTGTTTCCGCCATTTTGTGTTTACCACGCGGTATAATTGCTTCTAAAGACTTGTATGTCTATGTAACTCAAATAAGTGTACTTACGAAGCTGTTGACAATGGAGTGGTATATATATATAAACAATGTATACAGTTTTTTTCACACTAACTCCATTCACTTACATAAATTTGGAACATATGTTTCGGGAGCGATCCCTCCCATCTTCAGCCTGTTGACAAACTGTCGTTAAACGTGGCGGTTGGGTCTCTTGATGTTCTTGTGGCGGCATCTGTTGGTATTATTAGGAATTTGCTGAGTTCATCCAATGGAGGGATATCGAAATTCATCAAATTATCCTTATTTTTTGTAATGAAAATGTTTTCCCAAGTGGAAAGTTCTATTGCATTATGAAGTTGTTTAAGTAGTTTTATCTCTGATTTAATTTCATGATTTTTATTCCAAAAGTGCGCTGCTATTGCTGATTTATCAATTTGTTTTAAGCGAATATTTCTGAAGTGTTCTTTTTTCCGGATTCCCAAATTCCTCTTCGTTTTTCCAATGTATTTTTTGTCGCAATCTGCACATTCTATTTCATAAATACCTGACTTTTGTTCTGTTGGCATGTAGTCCTTTACTCTGCAACCTAATAAGTTTTTTATATTAAAATTGTTCTTTGGGGCTAACATAATTCCTTGTTCTTTGAATATCTTTTTGAACTTATTGTGATAAATTGGGTGATATGTGAAACTTTTGAATTTGTACCTTTCTTTGGCACTTTTAAGAGTGGAAACATCTCTTATTGCCTTTTGTTTTTTGGTTTTATTGATGATTTTTATTACTGTGTCTTTGTTGTATCCATTAGTTTCTCCTATCTTTATGATATGTTGGTATTCCAATTTGTACTCTGTTTCTGTGAGTGGAATGTTAACTAATCTGTGTGCTAAACTATAAAACACTGCATATTTATGTGGAATGGGGTTAAAACTGTCATTTTTTATGTAATTTTCTGTGTGAGTATCCTTTCTATGAATTCCAAATGTAAGATAGTTTTCATTTCTTATGATTTTTACATCTAGGAAGGGGAGATATCCCCTTCTTTCTTCCTCTATGGTGAAATTTATAGATTTGTGTTGCAAATTCAGAAGTTTTAGTGCATCCATTGTATGTTTTTTCGGAATTATTGCAAATATGTCATCCACATACCTATACCATGTTTTGAAGATTAGAGGGAAGGCTTTGGTGATATGCATTTCAAATGAACTCATAAAAAAATCTGCTAGAAATGGAGATAACGGGTTTCCCATAGCTAGTCCCGAGACTTGTTGGTAATATTTTTTATTGAAAATGAAGTAATTTTGTTCAATGCAAATGTTCGTAAGTTTTATCAAGTCTTCAATTTCTTGTGTCTGTAGATCTAAGGATTTTAACCATTTCTTTAACATTAGCATAAGTGTATCTTTTGGTATGCTTGGGAATAAGGCTTCTACATCAAACGATACCATTATATTTTCTGCTGTAATTTTGTAATTTTGTATTTTTTCTACCAAATCTTGTGAATTTTTGACACTCAAACTTTGGTATTTTTTCAAGGATTTGAAAATGTCGGTTAATTTTTTTGCTAACAAGTATGTTGGTGAATTGATATTATTGATTATAGGTCTCATGCTGTTGTCTTTTTTGTGTAATTTAGGAAGTGCATACATTCTAGGTAAAACTGGGTTGCTATGTGTGAGTTTTCGTTTTTCGGTAGTGGACAGTATTTTTATTTCATCTAATGTTTTATTCAAGTTTTTAGTGCAGGTTTTTAGTGGATTCTCTGTAATTGGTTTATAATCTTGACCTTTTAACATGGTTTCTATCCTGTTTATGTAGTCTTCTTGGTTCAATATGGCGATTTTATTGCCTTTATCTGTTTTTGTGAATACTACCGGTTTTTCTTTTAGTTGTTTTATTATGTTTATGTAATTGTTGAATTTACTTTGGTTTTTTATTTTCTCTAAGGTTTTTGTACATTTCAATTTGATAAACGATTTTTCATTTTCTTTCAGTTCATTGGTGGCTATATTAATATCCGCGATGTAATCTTCTATTTTTTTGGAGAAACCTACACATGTTTTTAGGCCTTGGTTTAGGAATTTTAGTTCGTTGTTTGAAAATGTGGTGCTTGAAATATTAATTACGTTCTCTGTGGTTTGTGTAACTTTTTTGGGTACATTTTTGGTGTGAAGTTTTCGTAAATTGTTGAACTTCTTTTTCAATTTCTGATTCTTTGTTTTCATTTCGTTGGTTAAATTTTTATGCATATGTTGTTGTACGTTATCCCAAATGTGGAATCCTAAAGTCCTCGAAAGTTTTAAATGTAACTCATAACATTTTAAGTCGGTTTCACTTAGTTTTTTATATTGTATGCTTCTCTCTACTTCAATTACTCTTTTTTCAGCTGCTTTTTGGTGTGGGCTATTGTCTATTTTAACTGTTTTCCTCACGAATTTTGGTGTGATTTTATTTTTTATTCCTGAATTTGTGCCTAAAAAATAAAATCACACCAAAATTCGTGAGGAAAACAGTTAAAATAGACAATAGCCCACACCAAAAAGCAGCTGAAAAAAGAGTAATTGAAGTAGAGAGAAGCATACAATATAAAAAACTAAGTGAAACCGACTTAAAATGTTATGAGTTACATTTAAAACTTTCGAGGACTTTAGGATTCCACATTTGGGATAACGTACAACAACATATGCATAAAAATTTAACCAACGAAATGAAAACAAAGAATCAGAAATTGAAAAAGAAGTTCAACAATTTACGAAAACTTCACACCAAAAATGTACCCAAAAAAGTTACACAAACCACAGAGAACGTAATTAATATTTCAAGCACCACATTTTCAAACAACGAACTAAAATTCCTAAACCAAGGCCTAAAAACATGTGTAGGTTTCTCCAAAAAAATAGAAGATTACATCGCGGATATTAATATAGCCACCAATGAACTGAAAGAAAATGAAAAATCGTTTATCAAATTGAAATGTACAAAAACCTTAGAGAAAATAAAAAACCAAAGTAAATTCAACAATTACATAAACATAATAAAACAACTAAAAGAAAAACCGGTAGTATTCACAAAAACAGATAAAGGCAATAAAATCGCCATATTGAACCAAGAAGACTACATAAACAGGATAGAAACCATGTTAAAAGGTCAAGATTATAAACCAATTACAGAGAATCCACTAAAAACCTGCACTAAAAACTTGAATAAAACATTAGATGAAATAAAAATACTGTCCACTACCGAAAAACGAAAACTCACACATAGCAACCCAGTTTTACCTAGAATGTATGCACTTCCTAAATTACACAAAAAAGACAACAGCATGAGACCTATAATCAATAATATCAATTCACCAACATACTTGTTAGCAAAAAAATTAACCGACATTTTCAAATCCTTGAAAAAATACCAAAGTTTGAGTGTCAAAAATTCACAAGATTTGGTAGAAAAAATACAAAATTACAAAATTACAGCAGAAAATATAATGGTATCGTTTGATGTAGAAGCCTTATTCCCAAGCATACCAAAAGATACACTTATGCTAATGTTAAAGAAATGGTTAAAATCCTTAGATCTACAGACACAAGAAATTGAAGACTTGATAAAACTTACGAACATTTGCATTGAACAAAATTACTTCATTTTCAATAAAAAATATTACCAACAAGTCTCGGGACTAGCTATGGGAAACCCGTTATCTCCATTTCTAGCAGATTTTTTTATGAGTTCATTTGAAATGCATATCACCAAAGCCTTCCCTCTAATCTTCAAAACATGGTATAGGTATGTGGATGACATATTTGCAATAATTCCGAAAAAACATACAATGGATGCACTAAAACTTCTGAATTTGCAACACAAATCTATAAATTTCACCATAGAGGAAGAAAGAAGGGGATATCTCCCCTTCCTAGATGTAAAAATCATAAGAAATGAAAACTATCTTACATTTGGAATTCATAGAAAGGATACTCACACAGAAAATTACATAAAAAATGACAGTTTTAACCCCATTCCACATAAATATGCAGTGTTTTATAGTTTAGCACACAGATTAGTTAACATTCCACTCACAGAAACAGAGTACAAATTGGAATACCAACATATCATAAAGATAGGAGAAACTAATGGATACAACAAAGACACAGTAATAAAAATCATCAATAAAACCAAAAAACAAAAGGCAATAAGAGATGTTTCCACTCTTAAAAGTGCCAAAGAAAGGTACAAATTCAAAAGTTTCACATATCACCCAATTTATCACAATAAGTTCAAAAAGATATTCAAAGAACAAGGAATTATGTTAGCCCCAAAGAACAATTTTAATATAAAAAACTTATTAGGTTGCAGAGTAAAGGACTACATGCCAACAGAACAAAAGTCAGGTATTTATGAAATAGAATGTGCAGATTGCGACAAAAAATACATTGGAAAAACGAAGAGGAATTTGGGAATCCGGAAAAAAGAACACTTCAGAAATATTCGCTTAAAACAAATTGATAAATCAGCAATAGCAGCGCACTTTTGGAATAAAAATCATGAAATTAAATCAGAGATAAAACTACTTAAACAACTTCATAATGCAATAGAACTTTCCACTTGGGAAAACATTTTCATTACAAAAAATAAGGATAATTTGATGAATTTCGATATCCCTCCATTGGATGAACTCAGCAAATTCCTAATAATACCAACAGATGCCGCCACAAGAACATCAAGAGACCCAACCGCCACGTTTAACGACAGTTTGTCAACAGGCTGAAGATGGGAGGGATCGCTCCCGAAACATATGTTCCAAATTTATGTAAGTGAATGGAGTTAGTGTGAAAAAAACTGTATACATTGTTTTATATAAAATAATAGTAGTTATATTATTTTCCATTTATTGTTTTGTCAGTACAATGATCTAATCAGATAATTAATCATTGTTCTTTGTTTGTGATATTGACAAATGCAAGACATGATTTCTTGCCATAGTTGCTTGATGAAACAGCAAAGTTTTAAGTGGAAAGTTGTTTCTGATAGTACATACTAAAATGCTTCATTTTTAGAAAAGATAAAATTAGATGGACTGGTTATTCCAAATTTCTGATTATCTTTTACATCAGGAAGTTACACTGAATATATCACATAAAGTTTTCAAGCCTGCTTATGTATGCTTATGGTTAGATAATATGTATATGTACACCTCTTGCAAGACCTTATGTACTTGTTTTTTAAGATTTTTAGCTTTCTTGGCATTGATTTTTTTATTACTTAGCATACCTATATTATTATTATTGTTATTGTTTATATATAATTATTTATTTACAGAGTATATATGTATAGACTCTGCTTTGATACAAAAACTGAGGTACCTATGGAACATTTCAGCATATATGTATGTTAGTAATTATGTATAAAGTTGTTTCATTTACCAATTTTCACAAGCATTGTCTGTCCAAATTTAGAAATGTAGCTTTTTCTTGCATTACTTAGCCTCTTTTCAATTCTGTTTCCATTTTGAAGCATTAATGTTCCTTTTTCTGCCTTTATTTAAACATTTAATATTGTATATTATGTCTTCAATATACATTATTCCAGGGATGCCAACTTTTTAACTGTGAAATAATTACTAGAAATGCAGTTTCTTTGTGCAAAAAAGATGTCTCTATGATGTATAATACTATTCCACTGAAAATCCAACATGCATAAAAATGTGATATACAACATTATTTTTGCGGAGGTCTTTAATATCAGAGTGGCTTCTTAGCTTGAAATTGCATATGTATATGTGCAAAAGCATGAAGCATGACATGAAGTTATAACATTTAATGACTGTCTATACTTTAGAAGAGCCATTGCCCACCCTGCAAAATCACACCTATACTGGTATAATGAAACAATTAAAAGCTTTAAAAATGCAATAAACAATTTCAATATTTTGTGACTGTTCAGATATGTTTAAAATAACTATATTTATTTGTATAAAATATTTAAGTTGGCATATGTTTAATATTAGTACGTTGAAAATAAATAATTTTGAATGAAATCTAATAAGGTTTAATGTTTTCTTGTATTTCCCTTACATGAAACACTGTTTTAATAAGTTTTTCTTGCATCTAAATCTTTGCACCCTAAAAAAAAAAAAAAAAGCTGAAGACATATTGTAGTGCTATGAGCTAAAGTTTTTTTTTTCATCCCTCCAAAAATAAGGTCATTTGCAAGGTTTTTAAAGCATTAGAAATTTGAAACTAATTGATGAAGATGCCTGTGTGTATTTCTTAATACATAATTGATCAATATTAAATGCAACATTATTGCTTCTAAGAAAGGAAAATACTGAGAATAGCACAAAGAAGCTTACCTATCAGTAGTTTTGAATAACGAAAATTTTCATAGTGAAAATATAGTATAATATAACAAATTATTATTGAAGAAATCGCTAATATTTTGCTACTTTTGTTCCACTTAATTGGACATGTTTCAAAGACTGTTGCCTTCATCATGAATGTCGGTCCTGATGGTGTAGTGGTAACCATACTTGCATTCTAAACCCAAGGTCGCGGGTTCAAACCTGGCCAGGATTGATGGATTTTTTCGGGCATAAAAATTGTAAGTATGGCTTCCTTCGGAAGGGAAGTAAAGCCGTGGGTCCCATGTTGAACATTTACAGCACAAAAAAGGACCTCAAGCCTGAAAGAAGAAGCCTCTGAGCAAAAATTGTTGACCATTTCACGCTCTGAATAGAATGGGATACTGATGACCTGTGATGTTAAAGAGCATCCTTAAATAAACAAATAAAAAAATAATAATTTTCATCATGAATACCACGCTGGGAAGCTGTCAATGGAACCATGTCCAAGTAAGTGGAACAAAATTTGAGTAATTTGCTCAATAATAATTTGTTTTAATGTTACCTATCTTTGATAATACTAAAGTGTAGAACAAATCTTAATAACCTTACCCCCATCCTACTAAGTTCTAAGTGTACAGGTTGTAACAATAAGGTACAACCAAACTTTCAGGACACATTCCTCACATAGAAGAAGAATATGTTATTTGGACATGGGTCCAGAAACACTTTATTTCCATGTTAGAACTCATTTTATACAACTCTTCATAGTGCATTAATCATGGGAAATACACAGGAACGGAATGTACCAGTATTTGAAAGCTCTTGTGTATCAAATTCAGTACAAATTGCAGAGTGTCTTTGTGCCTGTATTGTTGAAGGCTATGAGATAATACGCACTGCTCCATGGATACATCAGCACATTTGGAATATAATGCAATGTTGGGTTGATATATTTATCAATGCTAGTGGAAGACATTTTGAACATTTTCGTGTTAAGAAAGGGTTGCATGTTGTATGCTGCTATGCTCTGTTCCTGTGTGTTTCCCATGATTAATGTACCATGAAAAGTTGTAGAAAATGAGTTCTAACATGGATATAAAGTATTTCCAACCCATGCCCACATATTTTCTTTTATGTGTGAGGAATGTGTCCTGAAAGTTTGGCCATACCTTATTGTTACACCTGGTATAGAGATATTACTTCGGCCTAAATAGTAATACACAGCTGCAAGATAGCTAGTAATTGCTACTGTTATTTTTATATATTAAAGATTGAGCAGAAACTATTAATATTTCCTGTTTCTCATGTAACTAATAATATCTGAGGATGCCTTAATTATTAAATGATTAAATTATTTACTCTCACTTCGACACTAGATCTATGTTAGCATTAAACATGTATTGAAAGAGATTGCAGAGAAGTGGCACATTGTTTTCCTCCTGCACCTCATTCCTCACATGTACTGTATCAACATAACGTAAACTAAGCAACTAGATAACTGTAATCTCAGTTCAAGGATAAAACACCATCAAGGTATTCCTGTATTATAACACAATAAAAGTGTGTTACAGAGGGACTTGGGGAGCAGCTTTGCTCAAATTCGGGTTCAAGGAGGCACTATCATTATGAAGTATTTTTATCTAGTTATTATGATTAAGAAATACTAATAAATATTTCTGACCTATCTCAGTAAGTCTAGTGTTAGCATACCATTACCGAGACTTGGAGTGAACAATGGGGAAGTAGATCCAAAGGAATAATTGTGGATTTTTATAAAAGAAAGTTCCTTCCCATAATACTAGAACTATTTATTGACATATTTTTTAATACTGAGGGTTATATGATTAGTACCTTGGGGAATGCAATGCTGAAGCCAAATAACTGATGACAGCCGTTGATGGTGTTTTTGATTTGGTTTATTTACGGATGCTCTTTAACATCTCAAGTCACCAGCGTCCCATTCAAATCAGGGCGTGAAACGACCGACAAATTTGCTCAGAGGCCTTCTTTTTTTAAGGCTTGAGGTTCTTTATCGTGCCATAAACGTAAGACACGGGACTCACGCCTATACTTCCTTTCGGAAGGAAGCCATACTTAGGATTTTTACACCCGAAAAAATGCATCGGTCCTGGCCGGGTTTGAACCCGCGATCTTGGGTTTAGAAGGCAAGTATGGTTACCACTTCACCACCAGGACTGATCCATTGATGATGATCCAGCAGTTTAATTGCATCCTGAGGCAGAGTCTACAAAGTCCCTGGCCTTGTCCGTTCTCTCTTGGTTCGGCGCTTTAAGTAGCTTATCTAGTTTCTCTCGAGCCGCCCTTATTACCCGTTTTTAAATGGAGTAGTGACTGGAAGGGGCAGTGTTAGCTCCTCACCACTTCCGGTGAGAAGTTAACCAACTTGTTCTTATTCTTACTTTAACGTCTAATAATATGAAAGGTCAAGAGTGACTTCAACTATTTAGAATATACTTCTGCTCTAGGATGTCAATATTTAATAATATGCTTTACGTGGTGAGATTTTTTCCCCATAATTATATTAACAAATGGATTTATGGAAACTGTACCCATCACGTTGTCTGTGTGACAAACGAAACGTGGTTGGTCGCCACTTCATTGCCAGCTAAGTCCGTTTTGCAACATTGTAGCTGTATGTTCTTCCTGAAGAATTTCCATTCGAAAGAATATAAAATATTTCATCCATAAATTTCATTGAACTATTTTTCCTAAATTTATGATTGATTGTCCTCTCTCTCTCTCGAGCCGTTCTTACTGCGTTTTTAAACAAGGTAGTAACCGAAAATGGCGGAATTAGCTCCGCATCCCTTCCGTTAAGAATTTAATCCGTTTGTTCTTACTCTGAACGCCCAATAATATCAAAAGTAAAAAAATGAAGCCATTCAATCATCTAGAACGTACTTCTGCTTTAGGATGTACATATTTAAAAATATGCCTCGTGTGATTAGATTTTTTTCCCGGAACTATATTAACAAACGGATTTATGGAAACTGTACCCATCACATTGTATGTGACAAACAGGGCCTGGTTGACTGCTTTATTGTCAGTTAATACTGTGGCTGTACGTCCTTTCGGGAAATTTTCCTTAGTTACTTGCACTCATTCGAAAGATTATCATTTTTTTTTCCATAACAACATTGAACTATTTTCCCTAAATTTGTGATTGTTTGTGCTGTCTCTCTCAAGCCACCCTTATTACCCATTTTTAAACAAGGTAGTAACCGGAAGTTTTGTTTTGTTTTTTATTTTCTTTTTGAATGGTGTTTTACGCCCGTTTTTACTATTGAGGTCCCACAGGACACTGATGACACGTGATACGAAATGATAAATTGGAAAAGGGTTTTTTAAGGAAGGAAACATTCCAGGCCTAAGTTTAGGATACCTCCCCGACATTTGCCATTTATGAGGACTGAGGAAAACCTGGAATAAACCTCAGCAGGAAGGACGACCCTAGCGGCATTCGAACCTCAGACCTCCCGCTCACAAGTCCGCGCCTTAACGATCTCGGCCACCCGTGGCGGTACAGTAATCGGGAGTGCCAGTGTTACCTCTGCACCCCTTCCAGTGAAAATTTAATCCGTTTATTTTTATTCTGAACTACCAATAATATCAAAGGGGGGGGGGGAAGTGTCATTCAAACATCTAGAATATACTTCATGAGCTTAACTTTCATGAATTTAACAAGCTCATATAATCATCTTCGGGACGTTTATGTGGACCTTTAACACTAGGAAAAATTGAACGTACTAACTTAACAGGCTTGACTCGGCAACAATTTGTTTCCGCCTTAACTGTATTTGTTGCGTATTTAATTGTTCTTAACTCTTGAAATTTGGACATTGAACGAACAACATAATTTTGGTCAACTGTATAAATACAAATATTGGTTTGTCTGGTTGTCAAAAAGTAAAACAAAAGTACAAAGTTAAATGCAATAAATTTTCTCGTGTTCGGGGTCACTGAAGGCTTCGATAACGATGTACGAGACGTGGTCCATAAGATTCCGGCCTGACCCTGTTAGATAGGTTGTAAAGTAAAAGTACAGATACTATTTTTCAACGTATGCAAAATGCTGGAAATCTTTCATAATCGTTCGTGAATCTCCGTCCTCAAAGGTAAGATTTTATTTTGAAAACATGAAATAGGTTGCTGAGGCGTAAGGTCTGGGGTTTACAGTGTATGATCCAACTCCCGGAAGTCACATGTTCACAGCTGTCCGGACAAGAGCAGCCATGTGCATTGTGAGTCGAGACGAACTCCTCGACTCAGCATTCCACGCCTCTTTTCCTTGATGGTACTACGCAATTGATGTAGCTCAGCACTACTACTCAGTCACCGTTATGTTTCTTGCTATGAACTTTATCATAGAATTTATCTGCAATACCAAAAAGTTGTCGCCAGGATCATCTGTGTGACCTCGTCTTTCTAAGGGGTAGTACACCCTCCGTCCGCCAGTCGATTGATTCCCCTATTCAATCAGAGGATCACAGTTGCATCCCCTTTGGCGATAGATTCCAATATGCCCTACCGTTACAACGCCAAAGATTCAAAAACCTCTGATAACATTCCACTTGCATTTGAACTGCTGAACACTGTCCGTATGCGTATGTAAATGATGATGAAGGATGCGGAGCGCAGTTGTTTTAGAAAGCCCCAACCTTACAGCTATTTATTTTGTCTTTACACGACTATCACTTAGAATTCCTCCTCGATAAGGCAGATATTTTATTGTGTCAACGTGTTTGCCGGTTTACTCTCACGTGAATCAGCTTCAACGCTGTATCTGCCCAAACGAAATAATATTGAATTTTCTTCACAGTAGCATATGAAAAGGAAGCTTCCCCCTACACACGTCAAATCGCTGTTTAATGTCACTGAGTGAAAGTTCTTCTTTAGTTCAATTTTAATCGATGTGTTCTGTTCGTTATTCAATTTTGAGCATCACGCAGTATTATGCAACACACCTGACTTAAAGAAGTGCATATGAATGGCTTGACCGGAAAGAAAATGTAGTATTTGCACTTCTAAAACGTATCAAATAGCATGTCCTATGTCAGCCGGGAAACTTACCTATCTCGTAGCAATTGCTACCAAAGAGGCTAAGGAGCTTTGTCATTCTCAACAAAGCTGGACTTGCTTACATAATAGCAAATTTTGCAGATTTACCTATAACCAACAGCAAATTTGAGAAAGGAGAGGTCTGATACTAATAGAAGTCATCCACATTGTAAAGAACCTGCAGCAAGTACTAGAGAGGTAAGTGAAACTGTAATTTAGAAAAGTATAACAACGTTGACTGTGAAGTTAATGATAAAAGTAGCACCAGTTCTTGTTGGAAAAGAACAAGAAACGAACTTCGATCCCCTAAGTATTGCTACTCTGAAGTACGCACCGATAAGCACTGGCGAGATATTCTCTCATTATAATAAGTTTGGGTTATAAATGAACTTGTCTTCGTGCGGAAAACCGTAAATAATATTTAATTATATTTTGTTATTCGGAACTGGGTTGATAAGTTAGAATTAAAACTGAATTCTTTACAAATTTCATTTAATTTCATTTAATAAAATAAAAGAATAAATTATTAAATAAGGTGTTATAAAATTTCTTAATTAAACATATTTATTTTTTAAATATTTACACATATCCATTGTATATAGACATTTTTAAAACTAGATCAAGTTTTAGTAACTATTTTGGAATATTTGGTGTATTTTTGTCTGCTTATTAACGTTTTTCGATAAGTTAGAATTAGAACTGAATTCTTTAAAAATTGTTCAATTAATTAAAAGAAAAGGGTATGAAATAAAATACTTTAAATTGTCTTAATAAAATGTATATTTATTTTAAAAAAAAACATTTTTACATGCCCATTGTAAATATATAATTTTAAAATTAGACCAAGTTTCAATATCTATTTTGGGTATTTAGTATCTCTTTGTCTGTCTAGTTTTAACATTTTTATCTCTAGCAATAATCAGCTGATAAACGTGAGTCATGCAAGAACCGAAAGAAGCTGAGCTAACATAGTTAAAAGCTAAAATTGAAAAAAGGGATAGTATGCTAAGGGTTTCGCAGAATAATAATAATAATAATAATAATAATAATAATAATAACAACAACAACAATAATAATAATAATGTAATGGGAAAACGCCGCTGCTTTGTGAATTACTATCATTTGGGCCGTTACTGTTCGCATTGTGGTCGTAAACGTCCGGAAGAACTGCTGGAATTTCCCACGGAAATGAGTTGTGTTACCTTTTCTTGCAACAAGCCTTGTTTTCTCAAGTCGCTGCTATTGCAGCTTCTGTTGACGAGAGTTTTTCGGAATTTTCGTTCCTAACTACCTCTTTTGTTATTCCTCTTCCATGTACCCCATATTAACACCATTACTTTGAAATTACACTTATGCTGAGAGCCTAATGACTTGTAGTTAATGTTGTATAATAATATCATAGAAGACACGAGAATCACAGATCACTCGCTTTCGCAAGCTGCAATAATTCAATTTTTTTATAGTTATGACAGGAGATAGACTAAGACCCCGCACAGATAGCTGTCCCATACCCTTAACTGGATGTACGGTTTGGTGAGGTATGCAGTTTTTTACGAGAGTGGACACTACAGTTGTTGATTTTATATACAATGCGATCAATTTTGTTTTCCCCCTATGTGTAGCCGAGTCTCGGTGATTAGTAGGAGGGTAAAACAATAAAACAAACCAATTACAACAATACACAAACCATTACTAACCAGTTTATCTTATAAGGTGTTGAAACTGCCCGCCTTCGTTCTCCACATATTTTTGGCATCTCTATAGGAAATGTCGGTCCTGATGGTGTAGTGGTTACCATACTTGCCTCCTACACCCAAGTACGCGGGTTCGAACCTAGCCAGGACCGATGGATTTTTTCGGGCGTAAACATCCTAAGTATGGCTTCCTTCGGAAGGGAAGTAAAGCCCACGGTTTTACGGCACCAAAAAGAACCTCAAGCCTGAAAGAGAGGCCTCTGAGCAAAATTTGTCGGCCGTTTCACGCCCTGATTTGAATGGGACGCTGATGACCTGAGATGTTAGAGAGCGTCCATAAATAAATCAGTAATATAATCTATAGGAAATTATTCATTACACGCTGTAGTTCGTTTTGAGAAATCCAAACAATTTTCAAACGAATATTATTTTGAGTTTTTCTATTGAGTGCGGTTCCTTGTAGTTCGCGGCATTTTTTTTTTTTTTTTTTTTTTTGTTTTTTATAATTTACCCCAGAGATAATAATCGCAGACTGTTAAACCAGGGGGCCACAAATCCGTGCTAATAACTCTATGGAAACACATTGTGAATTGCTCTCATGGAATTGTTTGCAATTTGAGCAGTAGCAGAGTCCTGTTGAAAAAAATGCACACTCCCTGTGTGTTAATTCTCTGAAGAAAGGGGGGATTAGTGTGGGGTTTACGTCGGTCCTGGTGGTGTAGTGGTTACCATACTTGCCTCCTATACCCAAAACGCGGGTTCGAACCCGGCCAGGACCGATGGATTTTTTCGGGCGTAAAAATCCTAAGTATGGCTTCCTTCGGAAGGGAAGTAAAGCCGTGGGTCCCGTGTCGTACATTTGCGGCACGAAAAAGAACCTCAAGCCTGAAAGAGAGGCCTCTGAGCAAAATTTGTCGGCCGTTTCACGCCCTGAGTTGAATGGGACGCTGATGACCTGAGCTGTTAAAGAGCGTCCTTAAATAAATTAATAAATAATAATGTGGGGTTTACACAAGTAAAAATCAATGTATGCTCAATAATAATAATAATAATAATAATAATAATAATAATAATAATAATAATAATAATCCTACGATTCTTTCACCGTTGAGTTAACACATATGAATCATACATAAAGACATGTGTATCGCTGTAACACATGAGACATAATACACTTTATCTATACTGTCAAATTTAAAAACGAACAACATAACACTACCGGGAGCGACTACGACAGTCAGTAAGGTCAACAAGGAAGCAAGTAGACTTGCTATCCCCTCCACGCCGCGAGAAACGAGTTGGGACTTGCTCATAGGAGAAACCCCGTGCCGCGGAGAACAGCATCATTGATCACACTGTAGTATGCTAGAAAATTAATAGGTCTAATTATACTTTCTCAACTAGGCTTCATCTTTGATTCATATGTTTGTACAGAATCTGCTTGTGCCATCAGGAGATTATTTCAAGAAGAATCTGCAGATGTTCGAGTTTCAGATCTTATTACGATTCATAATTTGCTTAATAAATTTCGTGAAACGGGAAATGTTTAAGATAAGAAGCGAAAAAGAGGACTTTGCTGATAGAAGAAAGTCTAAATGACCTTGAGTATAGTTTGAAAATGTTTCCTAAAAATTTCTTCGCCGCATTTCCTAGTAAACAGGAATTACTTCATTTCCGAATGAATGGCTATGCAGTTACTCAAATTTATACGCTATAAAATTTCTGTGGTGTAGTAGCTTATACAGTGTGAATCAATTGCTTTTGTAAACAAATTTTGACTCAATCGACCTTGAACTAGCATAACCAATAACTTAAAAAGTAATACAAGATTTATACAGGATATTCCATTTTTATCTTCCTCACCCAAAATAACTTTGATCTGATAAGTTAAATGAAAAAGTGTTTCAAATAAGCATTTTTAACATCATAAGTGATTTTGGATATGCAAGATAAATGAGACATTCTTTATAGAGGTGTGATCAAAAATAACGGCAACATTCGTTTTTCTTAAAGAATCTTTATTTATTCATCAACATCAATTCTGTCACCTTCAAAGTAATCCCCTCCGGATATAATACACTTGTGCCAACGCTTTTTCCAATCTTGGAATTTCTTCAACCTCGGGAATAGAGAGGAGTCGCAGGGAGCCATGTATGGCAAATATGGTGGCTGAGGCAACATAACGGGGGGGGGGGGGGAGTTTGGTCAAAAAACCACGAACAAACAGTGAGGTGTGAGCAACACTCTCGGAACAAACTTTGCTACCACACGTTTCATGCCAAAAACATCCGAAAACTTTGCTTGACATGAACCAAATGATATACATCATCAGCAACCTCTCTGATAATGATTCGCGATTTTCCAGAATCATTTTCTTCACTTCTTCGGCGGTTATTGATGTGCTAGGACGTTCAGGGCGATAGTCGTTTTCAAAGTATTCACGGCCCTCTTTGAAACGTCTTTACCACTCGCAAGCTCTTGTCTTGCTCGTAGTAGGTTCGCCAAAAGTCACAGTCAACGTTTCGAATACTTTGTTGTACTTTATTCTATTTTTCAAGCAAAATTTAATACAAATTCTTTGATCCATCTTTTTCGAAAGTAAAAAATCGTCGAGCACACCAAAACACGACTAACCTTTTCGACGGTCAACAATGAATTAAACATTCAAAACAACTGAAAACGCCAACATTGGTCAGAAACATGTGTACCAACAAGCTAAAGAGAAAATTTGAAAATTGGATTTTTGAAGCTCGCGAAATAAAAAAAAAATACTTTTATTTTTTTTATCACCTCTCTCTCTCTCTCTCTCTCTCTATATATATATATATATATATATATATATATATATATTACAGATAAAATAAAATACAGTTTTCATTTTAACTCTTTATGCAGGATTAGTATCAGTATTGATGAATGAATATCAATAAAGAGAAACTACTAATAGATAGTGCATTTAAAATGATTTTTAAAAAATTAATGTATGTTAATTTTTAACAAATATCTAATTGGGCACTTTTAAAAATAAAAGGTATTTAATTACAAAAGGAATTCTGGATAAATGTGTGATTTCTGCTACTTAAATGTATTTGTAATTCATATAAATCCATATGTCCTCAAGGAACTGGATTTTGAAAAATATTTGATTTTTTATAAAATTTCTGTTTTAAAGCTAAATTGCCTAATTAAAATCTGAGCGGAAGGTTTGGTGTTCGATTCCCGCCAGGTTGTCCTCCCTGATTGAGTCCTCGGTCCTTTCCTTCCTTAAAACGTTTTCTTCCTTAAAAAAATCCTTTCCCCATGTATAATTTTCTCTCATATATCATCATTGTACATTGATGCTACTGTAAAATCGGACGTTAAACACTATTTTAAAAGAATGGCGAAAATATTATTTTACGAATTAGCAATATTATGAAAAAATCCAATTAAAGACTTAAATCTCTGACGGTTATAATTCTTGAACTAAATATACTCTGTGAGGTTTCAATTTTAGCATTTTATTTGTTCTGTAGGCTGAGTTTAATGAAATGCTGTGATACTATACAACGTAGAGAATAATTTGGAAACTAATCTAACATATCTCTAAAGTGATCAAGTCTTTCTTAAGCTAGAACACGTCGTTTTCGTTACAAATGCTATTGTTTATCCACCCATTTAAGAACAAGTGTCATTTAAATACACTAAATTTAATTTGCGTACAATAATACAATTATTTGCATATTAAAAGCAGCTGTTAATTCACTGCAAGAAAAATACCAACTGACTTTATGACAACTCGGCGCCTGATGAATGACTTCGAGCGGGGAGTTTACGGATCGATAACACCGGAAATTTGAACGATCAACCTGCCGTTGTGGTCCACACTTTGGCCAGCAGATAGCTAACTAGGACCCATACTAGTAGGAGATTCCTTTCTCTTGAAATATAAATAAACGTTAAAATTAAAAACTTCTGGGCTGTTGTGCCATGATCTTTATTTTAAAACAAAAGACTACGGCACAACAGCCGGAAGTTTTCAATTTGAACATAATGAACACCGGCAGTGAAAGCTTAAGATATGCTATAAATAAATGTATCTGCATAATTCATTCTGTTCTTTTAGTAATGATATTTAATAAGGGCTAATATAAAAGCATGAATGATACTCGTAGGTCTCAATAAAAATTGGGTATAGTTTTAAGAACCGCGATTAACTTTCACATAACAAAAAGAGTAAATAACAAGCAGAGCTAAAAAAAAAAAAAATACATTCAGAAGACACTGTGTGTTTTGTCTTCTCGTTTCTGTTCAAAAAGTTTAAAACATTTAATAGTTTTCTTAAGACAAATATATGTGTGTGTGTGTGTGGTTAAAATGTATCTAGTATACGATTAATTGCATCTAGTTAGAACCAGAAAAATAAGAAATGTCCGAGGTGTAATTCAGTTGTTCGGAAAAGTCCTGGCTTCGCTGAGGCATGCGGAACGAGTTCCTACTGATTGCCACCTCTTTTCGTTCCCCTACATTGAAAGGCATTGCTTTGAGGTGCAGTATTTAACTTGTCGGTCTTGAAACTTTAGGGTATGAAGTAGAAATATAATCACGTAAAAGCATGGAAACCACACAAGAATTCGCAATCGATGGGTAATTCGATAAACTTAAAAGGTTTCTTTTCAGTCACGTAAGTAACAGATGCTTTCCATTCAGAAAGCTTATGTAGTGCGAAGTTGCAGAACCACAGTAGAAATAGTTCTCTTGAATTCATTTTTATACCATGTAGCTTAATTCATCAGTAATAAGTGATTTCTTTTTGTACAGAATTGAACACAATGATGTATAATGAGTTCTATAATTGCCACAACCCCGCGGTGAAATAAGCTGACACAACTTTGTCAGCCTCTTAACTGTGAAAATGATGGAGAAGTGTGTGTAAATCTTCTGGGTTATATTGTTGAAGTGAGTATAGCTAATTATGATTAAATTACACTTAAAGTTAATGCCATATATGAAACCTACAAGGAGTGCTAATGGGAAAAGAAACGCTGTATCTAAAGGTTATGTTAGCTAAGACAGCTGACTAGTGGTCATGCGTTGCGTTTTCAAAAGTTTTGAAATGTACGTTTTTTGTTTTGTTTTTTGCATTTTTTTCTGCGATGTTCCTGCACTTCTTTCTTTTTGAAATATAGCATCAAATTACCTAAGTGTTCATTCTCGTGATTTAATAAATAATAATACCGTTAAAACTGACATTCTTTCCCCAGTTTCGCCAGTCCATAACTCACAACATTAATGGGTGTTTGTTTAAATTTTATTTATTTTTTGTTTAAATATATTTAATATCTTATAAAATTAAGTGATTAAGTAATACAAATACTTTATAATACATTTAGATAAGACAAACGTCCTATAAAGCGAATATTTTGAAATTTCTTTTTTTTAATAAGCAAGATTGAACACAGTATAAATAAAAGTAATAAAATTACAAGATAGTTAAATTGAATGGGTTTGCTCGGTCTAGCAGTAATGAAAATTTAAATACTATTGACTTTAAATACAAGTTCGTTTTTATCCTGAAGTTCCGCCGGTTTGAGCAACAGTAAACGCCTAAGATCACTATACCTCTCTATAGCTAAGTTATCCTGTTTGTCTAATCACTCCTGCTACAAAGAGTACAACTACTAGACTAACTGTTAGATGGTTCAGTACGCGTTTGTGACTAATTGAGCTGTACAACATTACACTTTTCTTTGAATGATCATGTATTTAAATACTACCTAATTCTTCGACAAATTTGTAGTTGTGCTGGTTCTCAGGTGAAGCTGGTGATGGAAACGTAACGAAGAAACGAATTTATATGACAACACTATACTTACTAAGAAACATTTAATAAATTTATAAAATGAATAGCCTTTAAATTGAATGGCGGAAACGTTTTTGTAACATTGATATATTTTAATGATATATAACTTTAGTTACCTAATGCTTCAACCATACTTACTGTTTATTTTACCTTAAATCCTTATATAATAAACATTTTATGTGTCTATGCACTGACAATAATAAATAACAGTTCGCTTAGCATGTACGTAAAGGATAAGCAATTGCATGCACACGTATGCAAGGTATATACACTATCATTCATTAGTATGCTAAGTTGAAGTTATTATCGACTTGCTAAAAGAAGAGGCCTCTAAACAAAATTTATCGGCCGTTTCATGCCCTGGATTGAATGGGAGGCTCATAACCTGAGAAGTTAAAGAGCGTCCTTAAATCAACAAAACTAAACCAACAAAAAAGTTATGGACTTGAAACATTATAGCCTTACAAGGACTTCGCTTAGGAAACAAAAGACATAGAGATACACAGATGACATTATTATATTATATAAACCCTATTATTGCTCTGTTATCGTAACATCGTTCCATTTGTTCGTATAAACTATACATTTTAGAATATACCATGTGAAAAGTGACACGTGGGCGTATCACAAGAATATGTCGAATGGCGCTTCTTATAAATGAGATAGCGAATGCCGTCCAGAGAGATGTGAAGACAGTAAATCATTAGATTAAACGTTTCCATATCAAGAGGAAGAAAGTCTTAATACGAGACCAAGCATAGTCATTCTTCATTCAAATTTAGTTGCATTTCAAAATAATAAAGCTACTTGGTTAATTTGCTCATAGATGAAGGGGGAAAAAAATCATTTCTACCTGTACAGGCAATGATCAAATTATTGTCAAGTTGATTGAAATCGATTTTAGAATACATAGCTAAAGCAGTGAGCCCTTTTCCTTCCTTATATCCCTTGAGTGTTTAGATTCTCTAGAGGGTTGAAACACTTCTCGCACTACAATGTAGTCGCAGAAATGGTGCAAACAAATGAACTGATACTGGTAAATAATATTTTAATTGCTCTCTTAAATGCAAATGAAGCATTGGCAAATTTGTTTTTACTGTAAACACTAACTCTTGGCTAATTTTCTTTATATTTAAACCAAATAACTTAATAGCCAATATAAATTCTGTTTTCGGCAATCATATTTTTTGTATAAGAAATGAGCTACTAGTTAGAATAGCAGAATAAATTATCAAAAAGTAACTCTCTATAAAATTTCAACAATTTTTAAACAATATCTTCACTATCAAAGGAATTCCTAATACACTTAGCGATAGATATGAAATCTGTAACGTTTTGTAAGCTCTAACACTATCAACTTTCCAGTATTGCAGTTTATTAACAAGATTGCTACAACGTGGCAAAATTTTGTATGACATTTGTCTTCTTGTTTGTTGAGTAGTTACTAGCATTACTGTTGTCAACAATAATTTATAAGCAATCATAAAAGCTCATAAAGTTTTTCTGTATACAAACATATGGCATTCTTACTCTATCATATCACCAAGCATTCACTTAGTTAGGGAAGTTGTAGAATTTAAACTGGAAATTGTCTTGGCATTGTTCTTTTGAAATGTCTCTCAAGTATGAGGGCTGATCAATAAAGGATGGTCATAATTTAATTTTGACAACATACTTTCACTTATTCTCATAATTTTTATTATCTTTCTCAAGGTAGTTTCCGTTAAATACAATGCACCTGTTCCAGCGTTTTTGCCAATCTTGTTTAGTAAAGGATGATGTTTAACTTTGACAACATACGAGGGTAGGTCCATAAGTGTCCTATCTAATCATTTTCTAGGTATGATAAAGACAAAAAATATATTTCAATTTTCAGTATAGTTACCCTTTATTGCAATTCACTTCTCACATCTTTGAATTAACATTTCAATCCCCTCCAAATAGTCAGAAGTCTTGTCTGCAAAATGGGCATAAACAGCATCCATCACTTCTTCGTCACACTTAAATTTCCTTCCTCGAAGGTCCATCTTGAGTTTCGAGAAGAGGAAATAGTTACTGCGAGCTAGATCTGGGCTATAGGGTGGATGGTCGATCTCCTTGAAGCCACATTTCTTCACAGTTTCCTTTGTAACAAGAGCTGTGTGCACAGGCGCGTTGTTGTGAAGAAGGCACACACCACCACTTCCTCGCCTTTTCTCTTTGATGGAAACACGTAGCCTGTGCAGTAGGCCAGTATAGCACTCCCCATTTACTGTGGTGTTCCTCTACTTGAAGTAAATGAAGAGTATTCCTTCACAGTCCCAAAAAATTGTGATCGTCTTAATTGACTGAGTGACCTTGGCCTTTAGAGGCGGTGCTCCGACGGGTTTTTGCGCCACTCCATTGATTCTCTTTTGGACAAGGGATCATAGTAAAGGATCATAGTTTCATCTCCTGTTACAATGGTTTGCAGAACTTTTCTCTCGTTGCCACGGCAGAGCTCCAAAAATGCCTGACAACAGATGACTCGTTGCTGCTTTTGCGCTGAGGAAAGAAGTCTCGGCACTCATCTTGCACTAACCTTATTCATGTTTAAATGTTAATGAATAATTCGGAAGGCTGTTGTTTTAGAAACGCTAACCTTGCTGCTGTTTCTGTAACTTTTAACTCCATAATTTAGAGCAAGGTACAGGTAGCGAATTACCTCCGTCCTTAACAATCTGATCCAATCCAACACATCCTCTGGGACTTGCAAGCCTAAACCCGTCCCCTGTCGAGGAGTTAATTAGTCTGGCCACACACACTGAGAAGCTCCCTGGACAGGTGACCAGTCCAATGTAACGCCCACCTCGAAGACGTCGCTAACACACACAGAGATGGACTTAAATGAATGATAAAATTGAAGGCGAATCCATGATAGAAAAGTACTACTCGGCATTTACCTCTTTTGAAAATTGACTGAGGAAAACCACGGGACACTTAGTCAGATTTGTCGGCCGCAGGATTCGAACCTGGAACTTTCCAAATACGAGTCCCAAGCGTTACCTTCCAGTTATCTATTATCAGCTTCCTTAAAATTAAGGCTTTGATCGCCTCAGTCGCTTTTCTATTTTTTGATAATGAAAGGAGCAGATTATGCTTTCCGGGCAGTTTTGAGTATTTATATATCCACAAAAGTTAAACAGAATGAGGTTAGGATAAATTTCTCCGTTGTGCACTGTAGTTAAAAACCATAAAAAATATAAATAAATAAAAAAAAACTACTCCTGGCTACAGGATCATCAAGTTTTAACTTCTTGCACCATAGTGATTTTATAAGCTTTTAACTAACGTAATTTCATAAATATTTGAAATTCTCATATCCTGGGAAAAACATTGGAGAGATTTTAGGGACTACTCCAGACGGTATTCAATGTCATCCAGAGTTTCTTCTGTGAGTACTGCACGTGTCTTCTTTGTTTCTTATATTTAACACTTTCCATTTTACGATATTTTAACCAAGTTATAAATCCTAACAAGACTTGGAACTTGAACATCTGAATCCCACTTGAAATAATCTCCTAATGGCACTAACAGGTTCTGTACAAACATATTAATAATCTCGTACGTGAACCTTTGTTGAAGAATAAAACAATTAAACCTCTTATTTTCTATTTGAACTTTCCTAGCAGACTATATTAATCACCAACAACGTGTGAATTTTATGTTCACTAAAATATGTATACCTCACGCTCCATTTTAGAGTCCCTGTAGTGTGTATACGAGTATATTACTGGCACTCGACACCATATTATATCCTGTTAGGTTATTGCAGCAAGATTCCCCGCCATTAAAAATGTAGGCCAAAGCCAATCTGACTAGCCCTTATGCAATGCGTAAAAAGAGCTATCTTGCAAATAAAGCAATTTTAGAATGCTTTTTTAGATTTTACATTTGTTAAAAAAGTATGACTAAAATATTACCCAGTTTTCTGTAAAAATGTAGCTCACATGAAATTGCTAGTTCTAGGTTTAGAACCTCTAAATAGTAGCAATTGTTTATTTACGGATGCTCTAACATTTCAGGTTATCAGCGTCCCATTCAATTCAGAGCTTAAAACAGCCGAAAATTTTTGCTCAGAGGCCTCTTCTTTCAGACTTTGAGGCTCTTTTATTTAAATATACGACACGGGACATACAGCTTTACTTCCCTTCCGAAGGAAGTCATACTTAGGATTTTTACGCTCGAAAAAATGCATCGACCCTGGCCGGGATTGAACCCGCAATCTTGGATCTACATAGAACCTGTAAATTCTAAATAAACATTTATGCATAAATTACAACTTTGGTAAGTATGAGAGAAAATTTGCTTCAGTTTTCAGTACATACTTTCATTCTTTTTTTATGCAAAGCAAAATGCATTTACCGTAACTGTTTGAAGCCATTCGAATAGTTTTCGACACCCTGTCCTGCCTTTTAGAATATCAAAACAAAAGTTCTTGAGGCATCCATGATTTCCTCGGTCGTTCTTTCGTATTTTTTCCTAAAAGGAAAAAGAGCATTAAATGTGGGTGAGAATTGTAAAATATTTTGCACCTAGAAATCATAAGAACTAGCCGAAAAGCCCATAAAAATCACTAAAAACAAAAGTGCAAAATAATCAATTATTTTTATATTATAGTTAGTCACTATTACAATGTATCAACATCTTCTGACAGCCTATTAGAAAATACAA